>WNGS01039543.1:4432018-4486000 GCA_020271785.1 Procambarus virginalis
TCTGGTAATTAAAACTGGGTGACGAACTCTGTAATATGGCATATACATCAGCCTAATTGTGCAACATTCTTTACTAACCTTCCTATAATACCCATTATCTACATGGTAACATAATTGTCACATTCAAATGGATAATCAACCCATGGCTTGCTAAAAGTATACTTAAATCTATCTGAAAAGATTTTTGATAGAAGAAGCATAGGATAAGGGTCATTTCAAAGAATTGTATATGTATTAGATACTCTTCAATACTAAGATAATAAGAGTTAAAAGAATCTACTATGAAAATTAGTCAAATAAACAGTAACATGAACAAAAAAATGGAACACAGTTTCCCCAAGTATTAGAATCAAAGACGAACTTTGATAAGAAACCAATATTCCATGCTGGTGACAATAGAGAGCTCTCAGCCACTGAAAATGCTGTTAAATTCAATAGTTTCTTCTCTTCCATTGGCACTTCCCTTGCAAATCCCAAGTAGTGTTCTGAGCACTACTCTTTTTCTGGTTGACCTGAATGGTCTTCTTTCCTCCTTTGGTATATTCTCCGCTCTCGTATGTCAACGATCTTACCCGTTGCTGTCGGGATGATGATTCACCTATCCTTCAACGGCAGCTTCAAATTGCGATTGATGCAGTGTCCTCTTGGGCCACCAAATCATGTCTTCAAGTTCTCTGCGTCTATGATTTGTGCTATGACTTTTATTCGGAAGCAAGTTGTTCTTCGTCCCTCTTTGTACCTTTATGGTCATCCCATGTGTACAAAGATTCCGCTAAGCTTTTGGGGTTAATCTTGACACTCGTTTGTCTTGGTCGCCCACTATCTCTTACTTCCGGGTTGAATGCTCTACAGCCCTTAACCTACTTAGGTTTTTGTCCCATACTTCTTGGGGAACAGATCGGCGCATGCTCCTCTCTTTATATTCCTCTCTTGTACTGTCTAAACTCGATTATGGTTGCCCTGCTTACTTGTCTGCTTCTCCTTCTACTCTTCGCGTCTTGATGATTTGCATCTACTGTGTTGCGCCTCAGCTCTGATGCCTTTCGTTCGACTCCTACCCTCTGCTTGTATGTTGACACTGGCTTCCCGTCTCTCCAGGACCGCCGTGAATCGCTATTGTCTTTGCTACTTTGCACGGTCCCTACAATACCCTCACTCTCGCCTATGACATGCTTTGACTTTTACCCCTTCTGTAGTTCCTGTTCCCTTTCACCAACTCCCTCTTTCTGTCCAGTTGTCTGGCCTGCAACATTCTCTTTCAGTTAGTGTTACCCAGATATTTCTCCTCTGGGTTCAGCCCTTGCCTCCGGAGACTAGCCATCTTCATGGCAGAACTTTATGCAATTCTCTATGCTCTTCGTCTACTGTTTTCTCACTGTCAATCCTCCTTTGTAGTTGTAGTTGACTCTCGCAGTACCCTCATTGCTCCTGAGTCCTTTAATCCAGTCCATCCAGTTGTAGTCGAGATTCAACATTGGCTGTTTCTAATCTCCAGTAGATTAAGGATCAGTGGAGTTTTGCTGGGTTACCAGCTATATTGATGTGTCTTTAAATGAGCGGTGCGGACGCTACCACTAATTTGTTATTTATTTATTTATTTATTATATACAAGAAGGTATATTGGAGGTTAAGACTCCACATTATGGGTCCTTTGATTTGTAGAGCATTTCTAGTTAGATTAACTCGTACTCTTGGGATATCAATTAGGTATTTGTTTCTGGGTAGGGTGCCCATGGGTTCTGTTACAGATTTCAATGATGCTTTTGAGGTCGGGATTGGTATTACAGTTCAGAGTTTTAAATATACAGAGTACATATGAGAGGATGTACAGTGACTTAATATCTGACATATTTAGAGATTTGAGTAAGGGTACCGAGTGACTGTCTGGGGGCCAGAGTTAGATATGTCCTAATAGCAGACTATGTGTTGAGTAATTAGAGGAGTAAAGTATTTGTGTAGTAGAAACCCCCAATCACAAAATACCATATTGACGATAAGGATAGATGAGAGAGTTAATATGAGCGTCACCAGGGCAGGGCGAGATACAACAATTGCTGACTCTAGATAGCAATGCACACACAGTTTCTTTTTTGCTTATATTTAGAATGTGTCCCATGAAATTCAGCTTGTTATCGAGAGGATACTAAGGAATTTACCATCAAACTTTGTTACTAATTTGGATAGTGTTTATTCTTGGATTAATTTCATTTGAGGATTTATTACCAAACAAAATATAGATGGTTTTGTCAATGTTAAGGGGTGAGTTTGTTAGCAGTTAGCCAAAGATGGACTTTCTTTAGCTCAGTATTCACTGTGACATTTAGAGCAAGAGGGTCAGGACTGGAGAAAATGAAGGTTTGTCAGCAGCAAATAAGATTGGTATGAGGTGTTGTGAGGCATTTGGAAGGTCATTAATGTAGATGAGAAAGAGGAGAGGGCCAAGTATGCTGTCCTGTGGAACACCAATGTTTATGGGTAGGGTTGGAGAAATGGAATTATTCAATTATTCACAGCCAATACGCTAAGCCAGTACTAAGGAGGCTATCCCCACTTGTCCCATCTCCCATAAAGGTATTCCTTATTCAGACTTTTACCCAGTTATTCATTCCTCCATCCTTGCCCGGTGACAGGGTGTTGGTCTTCTGTTACTGGTAACAAACTGTACTCTTAAGAGTAGTGTGTCCCTGTGGCCTTCCTCCTACCACCGTAACCGGCGGTGAGAAACGGCTCTGGCAAGGTTGCGTATTGGCCATAAACGCTTAACTCACTGACACTTAATGGAGCGCCGCTCTACTCCTTATTGTCCAAACTGCCTTGTCCATCTTACAGTCGTACATATCCTTGTTGAATGTCCTGACTTCCAGAATGAGCGTGTGTCTTTCTTTCCGACCGTCCCTCGCGGTCACTTGTCCCTCTATAGAATTCTTGGTGACTCGAATACTTTTGATATCGTTTGCATTATGCGTTTCTGTTTTCATATTCATCCTTAGTGATCTTTAGCGCCCTATGATTATTTGGCACATTTGGTTGTACTACATAGCCTTCCCGGCTTGACGCTTTTTTGATAGTTACTTCCCTTGTAAATGAAATTCCAGCATTCAAAACCAATATTAATGACTACCTCACAGGCAGCTATATTGAGTATGTACCTATCCCCAACTGATTCCTCAGATGTTAATGACAATCCTCTCACTGAAAACTTAATCAGGTACACTTTCTGAGATACCAGTCTTAATTAAAAAAAAAAGCTTCAAGGTCTTTACCTTCGGTCATAGAATTGCTCTGCAGCTTATCACTTGAACTCTTAAACTTTCCCTGATTTTCTAAAAAAAAAGGCTAGAATAACTACAACATTTTTGCTGCAGTTAATAATAATATAATATTTATTTCCGATAAGGGCGTGGCTCCCTCTATCTACATGAGTGTTCATGTTGTGTGGTGTAGTAAGGTCGGTGTTTTCTATGAAGCTTTTCAAGGGAAACTATTATGTTTAGTATGTTACCTATGCACGTAACTAATAAGTCAATACTGACTATACGAATTTGTGAGGACGGGTTGGCTATACGAATTTGCGAGGACGGGTTGGCAGAGGAGTGGTAGCGCAAGGGGTGACAGGTGACAGGTGTTTGTGCATATTCTGGGTAACTGGGTAGGGCATGACCTTGCTGAGTTTACTGTAGTACAGGGTTAGCTGTGAGCGTGTCCTATGCGTTTTCTGTGGCGGTTGGAGACGCGCGCTATTTGTTAGTTCAGGGGAGACTATGGAGGATAGATTGTTAGAAGGATACGAGTCTGGGGAATTTGAACGATAGGGTAAGTTGTGATTCGTCTTAAGAGTGATAGTGGGAATGTTGATAATTAGAAGTATATTGTGTGAGAAACGATTTTTAGGAGTGTCAATTATGACCTTGTGGTAGATGTGTGGTTATTTGGACTGTGACTTACCTTACCTTGAGGATACCTTGAGGTGCTTCCGGGGCTTATCGTCCCCGCGGCCCGGTCATCGACCAGGCCTCCTGGTTGCTGGACTGATCAACCAGGCTGTTGGACGCGGCTGCTCGCAGCCTGACGTATGAGTCACAGCCTGGTTGATCAGGTATCCTTTGGAGGTGCTTATCCAGTTCTCTCTTGAACACTGTGAGGGGTTTGCCAGTTATGTCCCTTATGTGTAGTGGAAGAGTGTTGAACAGTCTCGGGCCTCTGATGTTGATAGAGTTCTCTCTCAGAGTACCAGTTGCACCTCTGCTTTTCAACGGGGGTATTCTGCACATCCTGCCATGTCTTCTGGTCTCATGTGATGTTATTTCTGTGTGCAGGTTTGGGACCAGCCCCTCTAATATTTTCCACGTGCAAATTATTATGTATCTCTCCCGCCTGCGCTCAAGGGAATACAGATTTAGGCTCTTTAGTCGGTGCCAATAGTTTAGATGTTTTACCGAGTGGATTCTAGCAGTAAAGGATCTCTGCACGCTCTCCAGGTCAGCAATTTCACCCGCAGTGAAAGGGGCTGTCATTGTGCAGCAGTACCCCACTCTAGAGAGCACAAGCGTTTTGAAAAGTGTCATCATCGGTATAGCATCTCTAGTGTGAAAAGTTCTTGTTATCCAACCTGTCATTTTTCTTGCAGTTGTGACGGCTACTTTATTGTGTTCTTTAAAGGTAAGGTCTTCCGACATGAGTACACCCAGATCCTTTACATTGCCTTTTCGTTCTATGTTATGATTTGCCTGAGTTTTGTACGTGGTTTCAGTTTTATATTTTCATTTTTTCCATAGCGCATGAGCTGGAACTTGTCTTCGTTAAACACCATATTATTTTCTGTAGCCCATAGAAAGACCTGATCTACATCTGACTGGAGGTTCGCCGTGTCCTCTATGTTGCCTACTCTCATGAAGATCCTAGTGTCATCTGCAAAGGATGATACAGTGCTATAGGTTGTGTTCTTGTCTATGTCCGATATAAGGATGAGAAAAAGTACTGGAGCAAGCACAGTACCTGGGGGACTGAGCTCTTAACGGTTGACGGGTTGGATTTTATTTTGTTGACTATTACACATTGGGTTCTGTTGGTCAGGAAATTGTAGATCCATCTGCCTACTTTTCCGGTAATTCCTTTTGAGCGCATTTTATGGGCAATAACACCATGGTCACATTTATCAAAAGCTTTTGCAAAATCTGTGTAAATTACATCAGCGTTTTNTCAAAGGAGAGTTCAAACGTCAAAGGAGAGTTCAAACGTCAAAGAGAGTCAAACGTCAAAGGAGAGTTCAAAAGTCAAGGAGAGTTCAAACGTCAAAGGAGAGTTCAAAACGTCAAAGAAGAATCAAAGGACAATCCAATACTTCGAGAAAGCTTAAGTCACAAGCACATCACACAAGACTTGGCCCTCGTCTCAAAGCCGTTGGTCATCGCCTTAGATAGTTGACCGTCTTCAGAACAAACACTTTTCTTCAAATAAGTTATTTTTATCGGTCTCATAATTGGAAAAATTGATTATCTTCCTGTTATCTGAGATCCACCTTGAGAGGCTGTGGAACACACATCCGGCAAGGCTGTGGAACACACATCCGGCAAGGCTGGGAACACACACCCGGCAAGATTGTGGAGCACACACGGCAAGGCTGTGGAACACCACACAGCAAGGCTGTGGAAACACACACCCAGCAAGGCTGTGGAACACACACCCGGCAAGGCTGTGGAACACACACCCAGCAAGGCTGTGGAACACACACCCAGCAAGGCTGTGGAACACACACCCAGCAAGGCTGTGGAACACACACCCAGCAAGGCTGTGGAACACACAACCAGCAAGGCTGTGGAACACAACCTTGTACACATCTTCGGCACCAAATATAAACTTCCCCCCCCCTCATTACAGTAGGAACGCCATATTCATGTTCCGTGCCATCATATTCATGTTCCGTGCCATCATATTCATGTTCCGTGCCATAATATTCATGATTCGTGTCTCCATATTTACATTCCTTGACACCCTGTGCAATCTAATTCAATTCTCGGAAGTGTCCATCCTCTCCCCTACGCCGATACTTCAATTGTCTTCCGTGAGTTCTCAATGTGTCTTGTCCGCGTTCAGAGAAGCTGCATCGCCTCTTTTTTCCGGAGTTCTTTCTGGGAGAAAAAGATGGAAGGTGTCCACGCGGGAGATTGTAAACAGGTTATAAGTGAATTATAATTAGCTTGCATTTTTCTCTCCGGAATCGGGCAGGGAAAGGTGGGGTGGGGGTTCTTTTCTGGAGTGGGAGGGGAGGAGGGGAGAGGTATCCTCTTGGTCCTACAGTGCACACCGTGTTTCAACTTCGTTAGCTGGCGCTGGCGCTCTCTCTCTCTCTCTCTCTCTCTCTCTCTCTCTCTCTCTCTCTCTCTCTCTCTCTCTCTCTCTCTCTCTCTCTCTCTCTCTCTCTCATAACATGGATGGAAGGGAAAGAGGCAAACACGTCCGGATTGCCTTCTATAACCTACAAAAAATATGCCTTCAAAATCCTGTTGACAACACACTGAGGTTAAGTCTGAACATAAACCCGACATGGAACTCTTGCCTGGAAAAATAGTAATAAAGCGAGAGGTATTCAACAAGGCTTCGCCTGGAATTCAGGTAAAAAAAGCTTCAGTCAAGAGTCCAAGAGTTAGACTCGCACAGTTAGACTCGGAAGGAAGAACATATAACATAATAATGCAGAATGAACTGGTTGTCAAATAAACGACATTTAAATAATATGAAACGAGAAAACATGGATTGGAATTGGCGATGCAAATGAGCCACATTGAAGAGGGAAATATCTTTCTCACCGCATATGTAAAGAGATGGAAGGGGGCTAAAAGAGCCTATTGTTGACAAAACTCTGATCCAAACTTTAGAGATAAATACGATTAAATACTTTAAATAACCGAATCATTATATTAACACCATAACTGATATTAATTTACAATTCATTAACATTAAGGGCTTTCTCTTTTCTTTCTCTTCTTCCAAAATAATAATAATAATAATAATATAATAGTTTTAATTACAAGGCTTGCACATAAGTATATATTTTTATTTAGTTATTTTAAGACAGCCTCTCAGGTAATATTGCTATATAGTGGTAATGGCTTGGCGCTTTCCCCCCTGATAGTTACCTTCCCTTTAAGTAATATTTCACAATAGCTGTTCAGTAAATAATAGACACCGGTTGTCACCAATTCAAAAATGGAACATCGGAGCGCCTCTCCATTACACCTCGTGGAATGGACAACCATATCATGTTTTCGCGGGCAATTTTGACATGTAATGTCTCAAAAGCCGTCCGTGAAGCCCTGTCTTATCCTCCACGGTTCAAGTTCTCCAGGCTAAGGTTATTTATTCTCATTTTAGTGGGACATTATTGCCTTGGTATTTATCTATTCTAAAAACGGGACTTAATAGCTTAGGCTCGAACCTGCAGCTACTCATCCACCAACACATGCGTGCACACGCACACACACGCACACACTTGAGGGGTCTCGCAGCTGAGTGGGTATAGTGCTTGGGAGTCGTAGTCCTAAGCACCCACCCAGGTTTAATTCCCGGACGAGGCAGAAACAAATGGGCAGAATTTCTTTCACCCTGATGTACCTGTTCATCTAGCAGTAAATAGGTACCTGGGAGTTAAGACAGCTGCTACGGCCTGCTTCCTGGGATGTGTTTGTGCGAGTTAGAGAAATATATAGAGTAGACAGAGAGACAAATACATTGGTTAGAAAGGCGGGATCCAAGAGCTAATAACTCGATTCTGCAGGTACGAATAGTAAATACTCACAGGGGCGATAAGTCGGACTGGCGAACAGTAACGAGTGGAGCACCTCAAGGATCGGTGCTGGGACCAATTTTATTTCTAATATACGTTAATGACATGTTTACGGGAGTTGAGTCCTATATGTCGATGTTTGCGGATGATGCGAATTTAATGAGACGAATTGTGACAGATGAGGATTGTAGGATCCCCCAAGAGGACTTGAACAACTTGCAGAGTTGGTCAGAAAAATTGGTACTGGAGTTCAACACGATCAAATGTAAAGAGATGGAAATGGAAATAGGGGACAGGAGACCAAATTACAGAACACGATAAAGGGAAACTACCTGCCTGTGACGACTCGAGAAAGAAACCTGGAAGTGGATATAACACCAAATCTAATTCCAGAGGCATACATAAATAGGATAACGACAGCAGTGTACTCTATGCTAGCAAGTTAGAGCATGTCAGAAACCTAAGTAAGGAGGCATTTAGGGCGCTTTACACTGCCTATACGTGAGACCAATCTTAGAGTATGCCGCCGCCATCTGAAAAGACATAAGGAAACTGGAAACTGTTCGAAGTGGTTCGAACAAATTTCGTCAGTGAAGCACTTGCTCCGGAACTGTTCGAACGTCATCAGTTGTGAGTCGTGTGTAACAGTTTTTCATTCATAAACAGGGGGTTTGGCGGGTGCATGGAATCACTTTTGGGGCTTTGTTTGGAGAACGAGCTAGGTATATTGATCATGTCGTGGTGTCAGCCCGTCCTCCAAACAAAGATCCAAAAGTGATTCCATGCACCCGCCAAACCCCTGTTTATGAATGAAAAAACAGTTTACACACGACTTACAACTGCTGGCGTTCGAAACATATCTGGAACAAGTGCTTCACTGACGAATTTTGTTCGAATAACAACGCTATAAATGCTTCACCCAAGTACTACAAATACAAATAACAGCCCGTTCTCCAAACAAAGATCCAAAAGTGATTCCATGCACCCGCCAAACCCTGTTTATGAATGAAAAGCGGTTTACACACGACTCCACAACTGCTGACGTTCGAACATTTCCGGAACAAGTGCTTCACTGACGAATTTTGTTCGAACCACAACGCTGTAAATGCTTCACCCACGTACTACAAATGCAAATAATCGCCAACAGAACCTAAACACCTGGCCTAACCTAACCTATGCCTATTTATACACACTATGCTAATATATTATAATATTATTTATACTTGAGAAATTCCCGTTTTGAATGAACAGCATGTTAAATTTATGAATGCGTCTGTGGGGTCGACCGCTGAATGGAATGGACTTGAGTCGAGGATGGGTTGCAAATAATCGCCAACAAAACCTAAACACCTGACCTAACCTATCCTATGCCTATATATACACAATATGCCAATATATTATAATATTAATTTATACTTGAGAAAATTCCCGTTTTGAATGAACAGCATGTTAAAATTTATGAATGCGTCTGTGGGTTGACCGCTGAATGTAATGGACTTGAGTCGAGGACGGGTTGCGTGGTGTAGTGGTCTGAGGCGTTTGCTTGGGAGTCCAGGTGAGCTGGTTCGAATCCTCCTCACGGCTCCTACAGATTTTCCGATTGATACATCACGTTAATGTGATTTCATTGTGCATGTTAGAAAGTTTTAATTTAGCATGAAAGTAGTGGGAAAGTGGAATGAACCACAGGAGCAGGGTTGTGGAAGCAAACTATATTCATAATTTTACAAGTAGATATGATAGGGATATAGAACAAAAGTCATTGCTTTAAGCAATTGGCAGCTAGAAAGGCGAGGTCCAAGAGCTAATGCTTGATCCTGCAAACACAAATAGGCGAGTGCACACACCATCACCACAAGCAGCAACAGCACCAGACATCAGCAGAGTGAATGAACCAAATATCCTAACGACAGTAATGAGACGTCCGACGACTGTTAACATCACATTGCTGTTTCTTTCAGAGTAATGACACACGTAAACCTTGTTTCCATTTCCCCAAAGCCGTTGAGCTGCCTGGTATAGGAATTAGCCCGCGCGATCACTACGTCGAGGGGGAAATTATTTGGGACAGGGATTTCAGGACCTCTAGGTCGAAATACAACTACAGCAAGGGTACACATCGGCCAAATGGAACTAGACATGTTTTTAAAGCTTACATATGATTATGCCAGGTCAGTTGTTTCTCAGGTAATGGTATATACGTGGCGTTGCGTTCTCTGTCCGCAACTGTGTGTGTGGGCGTTTCACGCACATTACTAGTGAGTGTTGCAGCACCCCACTAACTGTTGCAGCATGCCACTTACTGTATACTAGTGTTGCAGCACCCTCCTTACTACCGTTTCCTAGTACTTTTACTATTTGTGCCTGCAGAATCAAGCAATTAGCTCTTGGACTCTCCCTTACTAACCAATCTATTTTCCTCTATTATGTCTACTTCCTATATTTCTCTCTAAACACACATCTGTACACTATTTGATCAACAGTCGAGGCAGGACCAAAGAGCCAGAGCTCAACTAGGCGAGTACATCTCCAGGAAGCAGCTGTCTAACTCCCAGGTACCTACTTACTGCAAGGTAAATTTACTCCTTTACTGCTAGAATCCACTCGGTAAAACATCTAAACTATTGGGACCGACTTAAGAGCCTAAATCTGTATTCCCTTGAGCGCAGGCGGGAGAGATACATAATAATTTACACGTGGAAAATATTAGAGGGGCTGGTCCCAAACCTGCACACAGAAATAACATCACATGAGACCAGAAGACATGGCAGGATGTGCAGAATACCCCCGTTGAAAAGCAGAGGTGCAACTGGTACTCTGAGAGAGAACTCTATCAACATCAGAGGCCCGAGACTGTTCAACACGCTTCCACTACACATAAGGGACATAACTGGCAAACCCCTCACAGTGTTCAAGAGAGAACTGGATAAGCACCTCCAAAGGATACCTGATCAACCAGGCTGTGACTCATACGTCAGGCTGCGAGCAGCCGCGTCCAACAGCCTGGTTGATCAGTCCAGCAACCAGGAGGCCTGGTCGATGACCGGGCCGCGGGGACGATAAGCCCCGGAAGCACCTCAAGGTATCCTCAAGGTAAGGTGAATGACACCCCCCCCCCACCCAGTGCAGTCCACTCAGCCACGAGGCCCCCCAGGGTCTGTGTAATATGGTAAACATAACACATTTTTGGGCAAAATATCTTTGATGCAAGATTCAGTACATAGAGAATTGTCCAAGAGCTCTTTTTAGATTTAACTGAATCTGTATATCTGCATGACACCTACATTCTCAGTCATTCAGTGTATAGAAATCTGCAGATTCATGGAAGTTACATCCCCAGCTTTTGCACGATTTTCATTAAGATTAAATATAGTATAGTAATCATGACTGGAGGGACATTCAAAAACAGCTTTAGGTTAATAATTATACATGAAAATGGACATGAATTATTTTATTCGTCTTCACAGGGATGCTAGAAGCACAACAGTACAGAATACCAGCAAGTAAATTCACCAGCCTGCATGGTGATATAATTTATTCAGAATGTTCTACAGCCATTGTGTAAGAATATTAAAAATTTTCATAATTGGAGTAGACTATTAAGAGATAATGATTCTGCCTACAAGACCTTTAATAAACCCCTTACAGGCAAAGCATTATCTCCAAACAAAGTCTTCTCTAAACTGTTTCTCTACATTGAAATTATTATTTATTATTTTTACTACAATGATTATTTTTACTTAACCCTCGTAAGTTACATAGAACTATTTACAAAATAAAGCATCTATCCCACAGGCTAGAGATTTCCCAGGTAAGTACAGGCAGTTTTGCCATCTCCTTTTATCGCCCAAGTAGTTCATGAAAAGTGGTTCCTTTATATCCAATCTCTGATGATGGTTTATCAACAAACTGGATGTACATTCTGAAAAAGACAATGAAAAGTCAGTTCACTAATAACAAAAATAGTGCAGGCACTTTTTATCATCTTGACATCCTTTAGAGGATAAAAATTAGGTGAAGGAGCACTACCCCAGGTATTTTGACCCTTAAACCTCTGTTTCCCAATTGATGGGTCATGACCCCTTTGGGGTCTCAAGTACTTTAAATAATTTTTTCTGGCATTTTCATGTACAAGAATCTTAGCAGATATATGGAAAAATGCAAGCATTTTTAGTAGCAGAGTAGGCCCATCTCAATTAAAGACCTGTATCATTTGACTTACCTAGTAGTCAAAACACGGGAAAAAAATAATTACATGTAAAACAAAATGGGTAAACACAGAAAGTATATAATAGACTGACAGTATGGTTTTCGAACAGTAATATCACATGTAAAAAATCTATTTAGTTCCCATGGTAGAGCTACATTTCACCAGAAAGGGATGGTTGGATTGACTACATATATTTGGACCTAATAAAAAAAAAAAGGCTTTAAACAGAAAACCACATAAGGGGTTGTTCTGAAAACTGGAACATACTGGGGGGAGGGGGGGGGGAAAGCAAGACTTCCGATGTGATTAAAAAAATTATAATAGATAGATAAAATAGGCCAATAATCAGAAGTACAGTAATGTATCAAACTAAGAGAAATGTTACTAGTGGAGTACCACAGGGTTCAGTTCTTGCACCAGTAATGTTCATAGTCTATATGAACGATTTACCAGAAGGAATATGGAATTATATGGAAATGTTTGCTGATGATGCCAAGCTACTAGCAAAGATAAACTTAAGACAACTGTCATGCCCCTCAAAAAGGTCTGGACAAGAGTGTATGGAGCAACACTTGGCTGATGGAATTTACCGGTAATGTGAAAAAATGCTACATTATGAAATGTGGAATAGGAGAAAATAGACCCCCACACAACTTACAAAATTGTGAAAAGGCTGTAAAGAACTGATGAAAGATCTAGGGGTGGTTCTGGATAGATAACCATCACCTGAGGATCACATAAAGAACATTGCACGAGGAGGCTATGATACACTTTCTAACTTTAGAATCTCAAATATATAGCTGGTGAACTATTAAAAATATTATTCACAACCTTTATGAGGTTGGATAAGGAAACCTTTCAAACAACGGAAAGCCATACCAATGATACTAGTGCTCTCTAGGGTGGAATAATTGCAAAGCTTGAGAAATTGCTTACCTGGAGAGTGTGCAAATATCCTTTACTGTTAAACTCTACTCAATAAAACACCAAAATTATTGGGATGGATGGAACAAGTGAAAGGTGAAGGCCAATATTATCAGTAGTTTCAAATTGTTTTACGACAGTACTGGGAAGATGGGACATCCAGAGTGTACCTCTCATCCCTTAACTACACTTAGGTTACCCATCACTGAAGCCAAAACACGCATGATGCACTGGAGTTGGGCAGAGAACAGCTCAACCACAGCCCAGAAGTGTTAAATAAAAGACAGGACCTGTTAACCTCTGCAACCTGGGCACTAGGAAGCAAGAGAGATAACACAAGGAGCTGTAATGTGCCCACATTCCAGGGCAGGACCAGAGCAAATGGGCAAGCCTCAAGCAGCACAAATCAGGCACTGAAAAAGGGAGAGAGAGAGAGAGAAGCCACCCTTATGGCACTCAAGTATACATGTTCAGAAAAGC
Source organism: Procambarus virginalis (assembly GCA_020271785.1). Classification (NCBI taxonomy): domain Eukaryota; kingdom Metazoa; phylum Arthropoda; class Malacostraca; order Decapoda; family Cambaridae; genus Procambarus; species Procambarus virginalis. Next base: position 4,445,416 of record WNGS01039543.1, read on the forward strand.
CAGACCAAGGCCCCTAAGGAAAGTAATAGGGTGCCTGCAAGCTAAGACTAATCAGGGATCACGTAACTGCAACCAAAATTACAAAGTTGACCAAAGCTCAAGAGGCCGATTCCATCCAGGAAGCGTGTTCCAATTCCACAGGAGGAACCAAAACGATCTGACCGAGCCTAACATGGTGAAAAGTGGGATGACATAAACCGTCCGAAACAACATGCATCCGAGTACAAGATAAATCACTCAGGAGGAGCAGGAGCCAAGAAATCAAGCTCAAAAGTCAACTAAAGATGGAGAAAACATTTAAGAGGGAACCAGAGATATGGATGGGTTGAAGGGCACCCAGGGACTCTCCTCAGAATCCTCCCAAGCCCCAAAAGCCTCAAATGAAGACCCCAGGGCAGAGCGGTGTTCCTTCTTGATCCATGGACAGACAGTAAGCATCTCCACAAACTAAATTACCTGAGCCAAATACACCTGAGAAAAAGAAGGCTCCAGATCCTTAGCAGAAAGCAACAACTGAACTGTGTTGCCAACATAGTGATCCCAGTGAAAGCCTAGCTACACCTGCAGGTAAACCCAGGTATGACTAAAATCCTCAGATGTCTCAGATCCCAGAGCAAGGAGTGGGCAGCGGGCCAACAGGTAAGGCAAATTAAACCAAAGGATGCAAAGACACTACAGAGAAAAAAGGGAAGGAAAGGGAACTGAGGGCAACACAGATAAATCAAACAATGAAGAACTGTCAGGTAGGGTCAGGTAGGGGGCAGGTATGGAAGCTTGGTCATGCAGACAAATTCAGTTGGAGGTGGAGGCAAAGATTATTTTGATAACCAGGGATGTTCCAAGGTGATCATCAGACACCAGTATTAGGACTCTGGAATGAGAGTGGGCATGATGAAAGGGTCCAAGAGGAAACGGAGTGATTTGGCTTACATTTCTGGCCAGTAGTAGTGTGGAAAAGGGCAATGGTTGGTATGTAGTTAGCATTGTCAGCAACAATATCTTTCACAGACAAATTTCAGGATGGATATCAACTGGGACCATGAAGGTGGTACAGGGGAAGACAAAAATGTCGAGTGGAGATTGAGTCTGGAGGGACCCACATTGGAAATGGAAGTCCTATGAGAAAAGGGAGCATGGAATGGGGCCACACATGAAAGAAAGGATGTGGATCTGGGGAGGCAAGCCAAGAGGACACTCCTGGCTGTAGACTGCAGTGGCAGAATAATGAAGTGCATCCTTCTAGGTATCAGAGGCGAGGACATGGAAACAATTCCAGAGAAGAGGATAAAAAGAAGTGAGTAAACAGCTAAAAAGCAGTGCAAGCACTTGTGAAGTTCTGGAAGAGGCACAGGTGCAATAGTTGATACTTTCCCTCAAAACAGGGGCACGTTGTGGTGATGAGGTACAGAATGGGCTGCTCCATTTTAAAGTGATTACAGAATCATGAGAATGCAGTGCAGAGCATCAACACTGCAGCAAACCACCTGGAAAAGGCATGACTGTCCTAAGAACAAAAGAGGGTTGGAGGATGAGTGACTGAAGTAATTTTAGCAATATGTAGTGGGGTGGTGTGTTTACCATGTAGTGGTGGGTTATCGTGTTCAACTGGACGATGTAGTGTCCTTCGAACTTTATAAAGAGAGTGTTAATATTGCCATGTCAATATGTTGAAGATCCCTGCCTCAAACGCAAGACTGGGCAGCATGATAATATCTACACTTGCATTCATTCCCATATTTTAGGTGACTTAACCAACGTGAAGTAAGGCATGCTCCCGAGACTACACTTGAAATAACCTGTGTGCCAGATTGTCGAGGACAGATGATAAACATGCAGCTGGAAATCGACAACCACAAGCTTGTCAGTTAAGAATCAAAATATTTTATTCATGTAGGTGGACCAAGATATACTAAACATGGGAGCATACAAGGTATGAGAACAGTTGAGTGAGGGAGGTATATGGCACTATTATGACAATCAGATGAATTCACAAGGAACAGGGCTGGTCACAGGCAACATAGTAGGCAGGAAGGGAAAGGAGGACTCTAGATTATTAAGGGATAGTACCAAGTTAAGGTTCAACACTGTAGAAGTTGTATGGGCAGCATATCTCTCCCTTAGCCTATTTCATTCAGGTTAAGGGGGAAAAAGAACTTTCAAAGGGGTTCAAGCACAGCATAATTTTGTTATGTTAGTTTGTTAATTAATGTACTGTAATTTTTATGTAAACTTTTCCAATTATAAATGTACAACCATTTATTAATAAAGTTTTTGATTTGATGTGATATTTATGCACTTAACTGGGCTACCAGGGAAAAGCTATTAACTCCTATGCTGGGTTATGTCATGAAATTAGCATTTCAGAATGTTCTTCTTTATCAAAATGCTGCTTTACAATTACTTTACAGTAAAAGATTTATATACTATTAATACTAGTTTTAAAATGTGGCTAGAGATATTTTCACTCAATAGGATTAATATATTCCTAGTCAGTCACCCTTATATCTTCAGAATTAAATATCTATGACTAAGATACTCGCCTGTCAGTTGGAACTCCAAGTATTTTCTCTGTAAATTCATAAATCTTCTTGGCAATAGCCTTGTTCTCAGCCACACCTAACTGGCCAAGGCTCACAAGAGTACAAGATGCACATGGATCAAAGGTGCCCCCAAATGTCATCAGTTGTTCTGGAATCACTTGTACCATACAATACTGCAAAGTTAAGGCAGTCTTCATTAAGTGCAATATGTAAACATTCATGTCACAGTACTACAACATTACTAGTTTTCTAAATAAAAGAAAACTCTTATATCCAGTACATGCAGGCGATGAGTCACAATAACGTGGCTAAAGTATGTTGACCAGACCACACACTAGAAGGTGAAGGGACGACGACGTTTCGGTCCGTCCTGGACCATTCTCAAGTCGATTGTGACTTGAGAATGGTCCAGGACGAACCAAAACGTCGTCGTCCCTTCACCTTCTAGTGTGTGGTCTGGTCAACATCCAATATATTTCTTGCAGGTTCAATATATGAGCTCATGCATTCATTCAACATGTTCATATCATCTTTGTATGCTCTTCTCAATCTTTTTATTTACCCTAGGCATTTTCCCCATTTCTTACTCTATCCAAACAACACATGTTTCTCAGTGGCAATGTCTACTGTTCAAACTTATTGTGTGTTGATACCAAACCATCGTTTTGCAACTGTACAAAGGATCAACATCACTATCACTCCATGCAACCCTCTGGTGCACATGTAATCACAATTGTCACTTTTGCACCTTCAAACATGAGCACCTTAAACTGCATTACAAAAAGTTGAGGGGAAAAATTATTCACAACTGGATCACACAAGCACTTGCAGGAAATCTTTTAATACATTTGCTATTAAACTTTGTTTCAGCTCCATACTTTGGTCTATATAGGACTAGAAAACAATTTTGATTTTCCCATCACAGTATTTTTAAATCTACAGTAAAATGAGGTTTCCCAAGGAAACAATTAAAATATTAAAACTCACTTTTTTTTAAAGTTCACTTAGTAGTAGAAATTATGGCTTAAGTAACCCAAACCCAGGCAACAAGTGTTACATAGTAACACTGTGGTATATAATTAGTACAGTATATAATTATTGGCATATAAGTAGTATATAATTATATACTAACAGAAAAATGAAGACATGTTGCATTATATAGGCATAAGAAAATTATGTTCTTTCTAAAATATGAAAAACCTTAAAAAATTTTTTTTAACCATTTTCTGTTAGAAAATGTGGTCCAAGAAACCATATCAAGTTCACCTGTTCTTAATGTATTAAATATCATAGTATATACAGTACAAGTCAAGCATTCTTATCAGTGAATTGTACAGTACAGTATTAGTAAAAAGTTTCCATTTACCCAAAAGTAATTTGTTATTTTCTCATTGATTTTTTCAATGAATTGTTTAAATTCCTAATAAACTAATAATTTATAATTAAACAATGCTCTTTTCATATTTACCATTTCTCAAAGATTTACCGAATGGTGACTTGTCTTGAACAGGGACTAATTATTCCTAATGAATTTAGCTCATCACAATGAGTGAAGTTTTTACCCTTTTGCTGCCAAATGGCTGCTCGCTGAAACATTTGTTTTGAAGGACAAGTTTCTGGACTAACTTATTAAAATTTATTTCAATTACCCTACATGTTCTGTATCTTATTCTATCAAATTCAGTTTGATGAACTCCAATCGTTAGTTATGTGTCCTTTTCTAATACAGCATATATCCCACAGTAACTTGCTAATTTTAGTAACAAATAATATTTGCAATGTTCAAAGTGGCAAATTGCTCCATTAAGTGACAATTCTGCTTATTATTGGAGTTTTATATACCATTTTAATGCAATTTGTTGAAATCCATTCCCAGCAGTTTGATTTCAAGGAACAGTACAGTATATTCTTTAGCATTTTGTTCCAACTCTGCAGTTACTAAGAATACACTAAATAATTCCAAAACTCATCATGTTAATTGTTGCAAATATTATTCATCAGTAACCCTGTAAATCATAATCCCTTAATGTAAGATAAATGAAGTTAAGCAGATGTATATCTAAGCCATATTGTAACAAAATGAAAAATGTAAACCATTTACCTGCTCAGGTTTTCCAATTACAGTACTAAATTGCTTACTAAAGCTAGTCATGACTTCTGGAGTTACTCTTTCCTTAGGAATATTGGTCGAAATTACCAAACACGGCATCTTTACTGTTGGGATTTAAAGCAAAAATGTAATTATTAATAATCCAAAACCTTGCCATTGCATCTTAGAATTTGTATGTAGTATTATATTATATTACATATATTACTGCAAGAAATGTTAAGTACTAATTTTATTGCAGAAGATAAAATACATGAAATTCATGCACTATAAACTTTAAGTTGATAAAAGGAAAATATTATACCAATATCCAATATTTAAAATCATGTTAACCAAAATGACTTGCACTTAATGTGTGGGTTATAAACCCATGGAACTGCCTACCCATAGAAGCCATTTATGCCGAAACATTTCTGCAATTCAAAACCCAGCTGGATAAAATCAGGACAAAATGGGAGGGCCTTTGATAATCCACTAACACAATGACTTGACTTATTGTCCTTATTAAGGTCATTAGAGATAGTGGCCCTCTAGTAAATTCAGGTAAATTATATTGTCTTAGCAGTTGCAGGGCAGTAAGTAATCACAAGTCCTGTAGTTTACGTCCTCAGCTCACAACCGAGGACCCTGGGGTAAGATCCCCAAGCTGAACAGACTGACCAACTCCATTTTTTTCTTACACCTAATCCCTTTGTTCACCGAACTTTAAATAGGTACCCAGGTGTTGGGCAACTGTTGTGGGCCTCATCCCAAGGAAGGTCAGTAGTTGGCCTAGGGGTTATCTTGAGATGATTTCGGGGCTTTAGTGTCCCCGCGGCCCGGTCCTCGACCAGGCCTCCACCCCCAGGAAGCAGCCCGTGACAGCTGACTAACACCCAGGTACCTATTTTACTGCTAGGTAACAGGGGCATAGGGTGAAAGAAACTCTGCCCATTGTTTCTCGCCGACGCCTGGTATCGAACCCAGGACCACAGGATCACAAGTCCAGCGTGCTGTCCGCTTGGCCGACCGGTTCCTTAAGGGGTACCTTAAGCCTAACAGGATACCTGTCCCTGACTACAAGATTTTTTTTTTTTAACAGGCGAGTACAGGAAGAGAATTTTTGAATTTTAAGTGGCCGAGAGCTTTTCCTTCCCATATCTCATGGTAAGCCTTAACATCTAGTTTTCCCTCAACAAGATCAGCCAATTGGTTAACAACCAGGTACCCAATTACTGTTGGGTGAAGAGAGGCAAACAAATAAGGATTGGTGCCCAGTCAATCGTGCCTGCCCAGGACTCTAGCCCAGACAAATCTCTCGAGAGGCACAGAGCCACACAAATTGAATAAAGTAATGACAAATATCCCATTAGGTCTAATTATATCCCCTTAGTATTCCTTTTGCGGCACCGCTCACAGGAGTATCCAGTACACGGTAAACCAGTCGCCTCAGTAACAATATCGCCTGAACAAATCCACAAGGGCCTTGATGAGGGTTCGAATTCATTTGATATACTGTATCACGCTATTGTGATGTGAGTGTGGAATGTCTCCAGGTTTGTGAGCTGCTCCTCTTATTCTCTCTAGCATGCTGGAAGGAATGTCACCTTTCCTTCATGCCAGCTCTCAGACGGCGATCATAATTACCAGTAAATGCAATACCAATTCTTAAAGCAATCTCACCAGACTGGTGTACAAGTGTGTAGAAAACCAAGAGGTTGTGATGCTGTTAGAGGCAGACTAAGAGAGAGTGGCGTGCACGCGCGTCTCCAGCTCGCTTCTACAGCAAAATCAAATTCAAATTCAAATGTTTATTCAGGTAAAGTACATACATACAAGGTGTGATACAAATATTGATGAATTTATAGATAGAGCTAGTACATACAATGCCTAAAGCCACTATGTTTAATGTTTTTCCTGCCCGAAACGCTTTGCGTAATAGTGGCTTTAGGCATTGTATGTACTAGCTCTATATATAAATCTATCCAATTTTGTAAAATCTCTTGTATGTATGTACCTTACCTGAATAAACATTATTATTATTATTATTATTACACTATTACGCAAAGCGTTTCGGGGCAGGAAATAATCAGTAAACCAGTAAATCACCTGCTTCTGGCGCTAAATTTAAATGTATTTTATTGATTTATTTATATTCAAGAAGGTACATTGGCTTGTGAGAGTACATAACATCTTACATTCTTGTAAAGCTTCTAATGCGCGTAGTGTTTCGGGCAATCAGTCTTTAAAATTGATCTGTGTATTTTATTTATATATGAACATATGAACACCATATAGGAATACGACCCCTCTGAGAACAAAAAGTTGATCTCTTTATTCATACTCTTCCACATAGCACAGTGGAATATGACCCCTAAGAGCCACTAACACTAGTGGCCTCGACGAGGACAGGAAACCAGCGGCTTGTCGAAGGTTCCCTCATTTGCCTTGATGATCTTTTTCCAGTTGTACTTTAAACCTTAGAAGAGTTTTAGCGCAACAGTATGGCTTCAAAATTGTTTTGAAGCCGTACTGTTTTGTTTATAGACAGTATGTATATATATACATACACAAGAAGAGTTGCAAAAGGGCAGCATCTGCCCGAAACGCTGCGCGTAGTAGTGGCTTTACAAGATTGTTAATACCAGCATGCTATGTATCCACACAAACCCAATGTACCTTTTTGTATATAAATACATAAAATAAAATAAATAATAAATAAAATAAATAAAATAAAAATTTTGGTGATTAAATTGTACAGAGAAAACACTATAACCCATAGGGTTATAAACCCATGGAACCGCCTACCCGACGAAGCTGTAAGTGCCAAAACACCAATTCAAAAACCAGCTTGATAAAATCATCAGGGCAAAAGGAAGGACCTTTGACAAGCCGCCGGCTTTCTGTCAACACGAGGCCACTAGAAATATAATGGTCCTGGGGTTAAATTCCAGGCTTATAACGAGGACCTCCTTCCCGCCCCCCCTTGATGGTCGACCCCAATACACATGACAAACTCCCAGGTATCTATTTACTGCTAAGTGAACAGAGGCATTAGGTAAAATTAAATGTGCCAAATCATTTTGGCTCCGCCCGTGGTTCCGAACCCGGGATTCCCGATTGTGAGTCGAGAATAAACCCAACTAGGTAATATACAATATATATATCTTGGACAAGTCGCTCCACAACATTGTCACTTGGGTCGCTCACTTCCTATGGCGTCACCTGCTACTTAATTTCGTGTGATTTTGTTATAAAATTATATATGTCAGAGTAAAAATATGTTTTTCGTGTTGTACATTCAGCTCCAACATTATAGTGAGTAAATATATCATAATTTCTTCATTACTATGTAATGCTAGGAAGTTTTGGGCTATTAGATGGACCCATATAGCTTGGTGGGGAGAATATATTTTACAAATCAAATTAAAATCAAATGTTTTTTCAGGTAAAAGTACATACATAGAGGATTAGTTACAAACATAATGTTGGATTTATAGATAGAGCTAGTACATACAATACCTAAAGCCACTAGTACGCATAGTGGCGCATAGCGTTTCGGGCGATAGTATTTCAAGCTGCACACAATAGTGTTTCGGCAACTATAAAATACAGTAATAGCGGGTTTGTCTAATTACCACAAGCTACCACAAGCTTCACAAAGCTTCCTGGCAATACGTTAGTAATGAATAAATATGATATGTTAGGTTAAGCTGACCTAACCTAACCTAATCTAACCTAACTTAACCAAACCAAACCTAACCTAACCTATCCTAACCTAACCTAATCTAACCTAACCTAACTGACGCTTAGATCGTCCACTTAATTTGGCGTCACCAGCTCTTTATTTTCATCTAATTTCTTAATAAAAAGATACGTTTTCAGATTAAAATTATGTTTTTTCGTGTTGTACATTCAGAACCAACATTATAATGAGTAAATATATTTATTCATTACTAACGTAATGCCAGGCAGCTTTGTGAAGCTTGTGTAGCTTGTGGTAATTAGACGGACTGGTAATAGCGTTTCGGGTAGGTCCTTAATCTTAATTTTCCCTGGAATACAACCCGCCAAATCGGTTAACAACCAGGTATCCATTCACTGCTGGATGAACAGAAGCGTACAGTTAAGGATTGGTGCCTAGTCAATCCATTCACTGCTGGATGAACAGAAGCGTACAGTTAAGGATTGGTGCCTAGTCAATCCTCCTCAGTTAGGATACGAACCCTGGCCAAATCGCTTGTGAAGCACCCGGCGAGTGCATTCATAGGCACCCCGTCCTCCAAACAAAGACCCAAAAGTGATTCCATGCACCTGCCAAACCCCCTGTTTATGAATGAAAAACGGTTTACACACGACTAACAACTGATTTTGTTTGAACACTTCCGGAACAAGTGCTTCACTGATGAATTTTGTTCGAACCACAATACTGTAAAGCTTCACCCACGTACTACAAATACAAATAATCGTCAACAGAACCTAAACACCTAACCTAACCTATCCTATGCCTATATATGCACAAATATCCTAATATATTATAATATTAATTTATATTTGAGAAAATTCCCATTTTGAATGAACAGCATGTAAAAATTTATGAATGTGTCTGTGAGGTCGACTGCTGGATGTAATGGACTTCGAGTCGAGGACAGGTTGTCAGAGGAAAGAAGAGCTAAAGTTTATATAGTTTTCCCCGAGATCCTTATCACGGTATGCCACCCTGCTCCAAAGAGTTCCTTTGGTATGTGATTTCATTATGTATTACATCTGGTTCCTGGAGAGTACTCCAGGGACCAGACTGCTGGGGAGGGGAGAAGAGAGAGTATTTCAGGACCATACAAATAATTACACCACAGTGCACACTGTACCAAGCATTTTGGATGAAAGCAAATGCATTGTTCAATAAGTGTTAATATAAAGAAATGTATTCTGGGAACTTTACCATAGGGGCTTATTTGCTAATATAATTATTCTTATGAACCACTTGAAGTTTATAAGAATAATCTTTAAGGTCATTATACAATATTTTTGTGATATTTTTATATTGTATAGTTTTGCATATTAATATTTTAATCTAAATTATATTTTCTTTTAGGATGAAACTTCTTCACAACGCATGGAAATGGCACTACATGAAAGGAGCTTCCAGCAGCACGAGACACATAAGTTTACTTAACAGTGACGATCTAACAAAGTTGGATCATGGACCTTTACATGCAACTCTGCCAGATTCATACTTAAATACTGGATCTGTGTATGTCCACTGGCCATACTGCAGACAGAGGTGTTCCTATTGCAACTTTGTCAAGTTCATCCCACATCCAAATTCACATTGGACTGTTGAGAATAATACACTTGAAAATTTCATAGTAAGTTACTAATTTTAATGATGCATTCATTCTTTGATTGTATATTACCAGATTGCTAATAAACCAATGAGGAATTGTGTAGTACTTTCTCATGTGAAATGTCATTACGAGAGTGTATATACTCCTAGATAAACTTGCGTCAGGGTACAACAGAACATTCATTTTATTGTTATCTGAGCTGGTCTTACTGCTGCTCCCATAGATATTTTCCTAAGGAACTAGAAGACCTTCAATCAAGCAAGATGACATACAAGCACTAGTGATACAGGGCAGCTACAGAATCATATCAGGTGCTTGGAAACAGTGGATACAGAATTCTTCTTGCCAAAATGAAGAGGGGGCTCTCAGGTCTATTTTAAAATTTGAGTATTACAGATTCCCGATGACATCACAGTTGTAATTTGTCACACATCAAAATACCTCGCTTGCTACACCTCATCATCACTAGGTGACAGTACCTCACCTAAACCCCATGTGCATTACATACATCTTTACTTTTCTTTATGGCAATTTGACATAGAGACTGATTATTCAGTTAACCTTGTTTATCAGAGGTCCGTGGCTATTCAGTATCATAACTGCTAATTCACAAGGTTCTGAATTAGCTGGCAGTTCTCTAGTTAGAGATTTGACATTTTTAGGCTCAGGCTCATTATTGGTAATTACCATGGTGGCTATTAACTGGCTCACCAGATTTAGTCCTCCATCTCTATCTTGCTTAGGTTGGAGGGACAGTACATTTATAAACCCAAGAAATATTACATACTGTACAGTACTGTACTTGGCTTTTTGCATGTTGAGGAGGGAAAGACACTTCAGGTCTTCATTCACTTACTTATGCAGATTGAGTAAATTGGAAGCACAGTTGCCCTCAAGCTTTCTGAGGATTTGCTCTCAAGTCGGGAGAAAAGAAAACCAATCTTTACGTTTGCCAGGCAGAGACTTTTGAGGCTGCTTTTCCACATATTGTTTCTTTACTAAATTCTTTGGACAAGTTCAGCTGGACTTCCCTTCTGTATTGAGGGATTGACTCAGTTTCTCTGGGAAGCCAGCTGGGAGCAGCAAAATGGTTATGATCATTTGAAGTTTTGTATTAGATTAGTCTTGCGGATAAATAATAAAATAATGAAGTTCACTATATTATAATTATAGGTATTATTGAAATTTGATCAAGAATGTTGGCACAGTACACTAAAAATAGTATGAATAAGAGAGCTATCATAGACATGAAATTTTATTTATTTTGTGTGGGAATACATGATGTACAGCAGTGTATATAAATAAATGATGTTAATGTGAGATGATAATACAATATGCTCACATGGTAAGCTATAACTATTTTTCCACAAATAAATAATAGAGCCTAAGGTGCTTGTACAGTATTGTGGACTACAATAATGATTCCTGTTACAGGTAAAGGAACTGCAGCACAATCTCCGGCACTCGCATATCTCGTCTGTGCACTCGGTCTTTTTTGGAGGCGGCACCCCATCTCTTGCAAGGCCACAAATGGTTGAGGTAAAAAATGGCTCTTGAGTCAAAAAGTCAATGTATAACTGTTTAAAATAAGGCAAATAGGATACTGGGATTCATATCTAGAAGCATTAGCAATTAGACAATAAATTCTATTTCGTTATTTTTATTTTGATCTTATTATGCTTCATTTAAATACAGTACTGCAATGCATTTTAGTTTTGGTAATCATAAAATCAGCATAATAAACGAATTTCAACATGACAATGAAGTGCAATAGCACTCTTATCAGTGGAATAATAACCCACTATTTTGAAAATACAAGAAACTTAGATTGAATATTTTGGTCCCAAACTGGGACCTTTTATCATCAGTAAGCAAGAATGATAACCGTAGCTGCTTCTATGGCATCATGCCTGGCATCCTGGGAACAAGGGTAATCATTAGGTAATAACCTTATTCCATAATCACTCACCAAATCTGGTAACCATTGCCCCGAAGAGATACTCTTACACTTTGGATTATTAATTATGCACTAAGTAGTAAAGAGATACTGTACTCAAATTTGGATTACTGTTTATAAGTAATAAACCAAATTTTAATATCTCCTTGGGGCAATGGTAACTAGATTTGACACCAAATCAAATGGCTCCTGACTTGACACCATAAAAGCAGCTCCAGCTATCATTCTTGTTGAGAGGCGGGACCAAAAAGCCAGAGCTCAACCCCCACAACTAGGTGAGTACTGCTAAGGAGTCCTGGTTTGGGACTGAAATATTCAGTCTACGTTTCTTGTGTTTTTAAAATAGTGTGTTATTATTCTAATTGGTTAGTGCACTATTGCAGTTCATTGTCATCATCAGGGCAAATGAGGGGATCATTGACAAGCCACAGGCTTCCTGTCCTTGGTGAGGCCACTAGTTTATTAGTGGCCCCTCAGATAAATTGTCATGTTGAAATTTATTTATAATGCTGGTTTTATGGAACTTGTAAAATTTACAGATGTAAGAGTGGATCAGCAAGAGTGGAGGAACTATTTGATGGACTGGCATTTGGAATACATTTTATACAAAATTAATAACCAGTATAACTAAAGTAAAATGTAATACACGAGGCATTTTTAGTGCATGCATTGGACTTATGAATACTGTATAATGAAGCAGAGTGCATGATAAGAGGAAGAATGTGAGAGATATTTGTGGAGGTATGACAATCAAAAAAGGGAGTCACACATAAATCTTGATATTTTTAAGGCACTAAAATGATTGATAATACTTGCCAATAATATGTGTACAATTTGTTTTGAAATACTCATTAAGAATATTTAATTCTTGATTCACAGAAAGTCTTGAAAACAATCCAGGAAATGTGCAGTTTAGAAGAAAATGCTGAAATAACACTTGAGGGGAATCCTACTTCCTTAGAAACAAATAAACTGAAAGACTTCAAGACTGTCGGTGTTAACAGAGTTTCTATCGGTGTGCAGGTATGAATATTGCTACAGTATCTTACACTCATTCTGTTTAACAGAAACATAAGTACATGAGAATTAAAGAAACCATAAAAGGCCTATTGGTTCTTATGAAACAGCCCCTGTTTATATCCACCCAAGCTCATTCATTATATAGTATATGTCTAAATTACGTTTGAAACAATCCACCGATCCTACTCACACTATGTTACTCTGTAATTTGTGTCATAAATCAATCGCCTTCCCATGAAGCTGCTTCATAGGGTGGTGAAAAAACTACGGGCTCACCATAGCCTGTGCTACTTGGAACTTTGTTCCAGGTAGCGAATCTTTAACAACAACAACAATGGTGGTGAAACATAGTCGCAACATCAGGCTCATGATTTGTTGATGTTCAACACTTACAAGGTATTTTCTGTAATGTCTTTGTTCTAAGATTTGAGAAAAGGAGTCTCAGCAGAATGATACCTTCCCAAAACTTCCTCACCTACAGTGAATGACATTGGGCCATTTCTCCATGATGGAATTGGAGTTTACACTCTCTCCATTGGCTCCATAGCAGCTTTAAATACCTGTTCTAATAACAGTGCATGATATCCATAAAATATATGCTTATATTCTGATGAAGGAGCTTGGGGACATCCACTTTTAAAATTCTGAGAGAATATATATATATATTTTTGTAATGATTGCATGTCTGTTCTTTGTGCCATATGATAGAGCAGTCATTTGCCATGAAAATATAAATATCCAGTAATTTACAGTCAGACACTTTAAACTAAATTATAGGTATTCATGTTCAAAACCTTTGGCAGCAGCTCATGCCTGGTTTACATGGAAGGTGTAGACTGGGCACTTGTTGGTGCCTATAGCAGCAGTGCCTAGGATGTTGTCCTGCCTGTCTGTTCCAAAAGGAAGCATCCCTTGTGTAAGGTACTGAGTGTTCTGCCTAGGAAGGTGCTATCCATGTACTCTACAGTTGTAGACACATACTTATTTTTTGTGACAATTCTTATGAAGCACTTAACACCTGTAACACCTCATTTACAAAGCAATGGAGTACTACCAATTTGCTGGAGTGTGAGGGTGCCAATTCTCCATGATGCTGATTGCTGGGGGAGATGCAGTAAATAGACGGGTGTCATTTTGAACATCTTTACCTATATATTCCTATACTACACTATTGTACTCTTCTAGGGAAAATTTTTAATGAAATGTAAAGAAAGTTAAAAATGTATAAGTAGAAACAACAATTTGTTTTACCAAGTTAATTGGTTTTATGCTTACCATAACATGAAATAATGCAGATGACTTTTGTATGGTTATGGATGCTCTATTTTTTTCAGTGCTATAAGTTAAAGGAGAAATGTCGAGCAATATTACAAGTTAGAGAGCAAGATTTTTTTTTATATGTACTGTACTGTTTTTATTTAAAAAATGCTTAAGATCTGTAATTTTTCAGGCTCTTGATGAGGCATCATTAAGGTTACTGAATCGCGACCACAGTGTCCAAGAGGCTCTTCATTGTATTAGTATTGCTAAACAACTTTTTCCAGGCCGACTGTCTGTGGATCTAATTTTTGGAAGACCCAATCAAACAACAGAAAGGTTAGTAATAAGATTAGAAATATATCTATAGATAAAAATATTGAGGCTGTTCGTCAGTATTGAACCTGTATCCCTGGTTAGATATTATGTGCTGTACTGTCTCTACATTTTGTTATAGACACATCTGGTTTGTTGATTTCATTAAGCCATATTTGTGAGCTTGACCATTTATATACTGTACATGTAGATGCCGGCATACAGGCATACTAGTACCTCAGAAATTCAGATTGTCATTCCGGACTTATTTGGATTCACTGGAAATTCAGATTTTGCAACATTTGACTTTTTTTACAGTCAAATTTTCAGTTTTCCTACATTTTAGTGCAGTTGGGTGTATTCTTGACTCACAATCTGGAATCCTGGGTTCGAATCCTGGGCAGGACAAAAAAAAGAAAACAAAATGTTTCCTTTTACCTAATGTCTCTGTTCACCTAGTAATAAATAAGGAGTTAGTCAGCTGTTGTGTAGTTGCATTCTGGGACGGGTCAGTAGTTTGACGTTGTGGGAACCACAATATCAGCCTAGTGTATATACAGTAAATACATTACCTGCATATTCCCCGACAAAATTAATTAATACATCTTTATACATGTTTACATATAAATAATATATAAATGACACTGGCCAGAAGAAGCACTAACCAGAGACAGTGCAATGACCTGGAAATCAGGCTCCACCCAGTGGCCTACCCCGACTAACTTAACCCATCCTCCTAAGGGTTTCCCAACATCTAGAAAACGGTCAATTTAAAGTGTCCTCTCCTAACTTACCAGAGGACCCAAAACAGAAAACAGGACAGTACAACACTTTCGCGAGTCGCTTCCATTTTCTACTACGGCAATTTTTGCCCTTATGTAACGCATATGAGCGAAAAAGCGACGTTCTTTGTAGGAGGACAGGTTGGACGAACACCTGGAGAGGGCCTAACCCAGGAGGGCCGCCTCTGAACTGGATGGAGGGAACCCCTCTGCAGAGGGACCAGACTGAGAGAATCATAAGCAATGCCAGAGGCTGAAAGGACCGAACAGACAGCCCCGTCAGGAAACAGAAGGGGCAAATAGGGGCAGGCAGACAAATGGGTTAAGGACCAAGCCAAATCTAAGGCCTGGCCCAGCACAGCCCACTGAATTATTAGATAGGCCATTAAAATGCAGCCATCGCCTCCTGAAGGAGGAGAGCGAGCAACTTGGGTAGAGCGGCCAAAGCTGGAACCGCAGGCAACAAGCAGTCACACGGGCATTGAAGTCCGAAGATCTAGGCCAACTCAGAGCTTATCAGAGAACAGCTTAACAACAGCCCAAATATGCAAAATGACCACCAATTGAGCATGAGCCCTATCGACTTGAGAATGGCCCAGAACGGACCGTAACGTCGTCGTCCCTTCACTTTCTAGTGTGTGGTTTGGTCAACATGAGCCCTATGATCCCCTCGCAGTGAGGGGCTCCAGGGAGCTAAGGCAGAGGACTCCAGGGAGCTAAGGCAGAGGGCTCCAGGGAGCTAAGGCAGCTGGACATGGACCTATCACCTGCTGACTTTTTTAAGAAGAACCAGAGCAAACAAATAGCTCTCAAGCAGCATAAAGAAGCTTTGCCCAAATACAGTACACCTGAAAGATGGAACCCACTTCCCCCCCTCTCCCTCTCCCCCGAGCCAAAGAAGGTGCAAGGTGGGACATCAAAACCTCTGGAAAGAAGATGCATCCATGAAACCTGTTAAGACATGGAAATGCAATCAGGAGGGCAGCCAAGGAATCATGCTTGACCATGGGCAGAGGATAAACAAGTCATCGACTCTGAGCTAAGACCCTCCATAGATGGAACCCGAAGAGTGTTTTGGGCTCATGAATCACTAAGTTTTCAGAGAACCTCACACGGAATAACAGAGGTCTCTTGAGACAAGGTGGAAAAAAATTACTCAAGGAAATACGTAGACACAAGTCAGTTGCCCAGATGGAGTTCACCATAGATTCTGAGAGAAAGCATATCTGTACTGAGCACCACACTTGAATTGATTTTTCAGTCATCTTTGTGTATGGGAGTCTTAGCAGGTATGGAAAAAAAGCAAACAGTTCCAGTTTGCAAAAATGGTAGCAGAAAGACCTTCGTAATCATAGACCTGTATCATTGACAAGTATGGTAGTCAAAACATTAGAAAAATAATTAGAACCAAAGAGTAGAACACCTGGACTGACGATATATATTCTAGAACACCTGGAGAGAAATATATAATACACAGAGAGACGGTATGGTTTTCGATCAGGAAGATCCAATCTAACAAATGTACTTAGTTTCTATGATAAAGCTACAGAGATTTTACAGGAAAGAGATGGATTGGTTGACTGCATTTATCTGGACCTAAAAAAAGGCATTCAACAAAGTCACATAGGAGGTTGTTCTGGAAACTGGAAACATACTGGAGGAGTGGCAGGAAAGCTTCTAACATAGATGAAAATGTTCTAACTGATAGAAAAATGAGGGCAGTAATCAGAGGCAATGTATCAGACTTGAGAAATGCCATTAGGGGGATACCACAGGGTTCAGTTCTAGCACCAATAATGGTCACTGTATAAATAATACAGAAGGATCTAATAGAAGGAATACAGAATTACATGAACATGATTGCTGATGATGCTAAGATACTCTGGAAAAATAAGAAACTTTGATGATTGTTATGCCCTTCAAGAAGACCTGGACAAAATAATTGTATGGAGAAACACTTGACAAATGGAATTTAATGTGAATAATTACCATGATATAGAATGTGGAATAGGAGAAAATAGGCCAAACACAACCTACAAATTATGTGAAAATGAATTCTGATAAAGAAAAAGATCTAGGGGTGGTTCTATACAGACAACTGTCACCTCAGGACCATTGTGCGAGGAGCCAGTGTTATGTTTTCCAATTTCAGAATTGCTTTTAAATACTGCATATGGATGGTGAAATATAAAAGAAAATTGTTCTCGACCTTTGTGAATCCAAAATTGTAATATGCAACAGTTATATGGTGCTCATATCTCAAGAAACATCTAAAGAAATTGGAAGAGGTGCAGACATGCAACAAAATGGCTCCCCAAACTCTAAGATAAGAGCTACGAGGAGAGGTTAGAGCCATTACATATGCCATAGCTAGAAGATACAAGAAAAGGATGCAATGTGACACTACATACAAAATAATAACAGGAATTGACAAAATTGATAAAGAAGAATTCTTGAGACCCGGAACACACAGTAAACTCATATATACTGTAGTTAGTAATTAAAATAAAAGCAGATTTTTCAGTGTGTTTATGTTAACTCCATTATATCTATTTAGCTGTATTATAACCATTAGAGTATATCCACTGAAATGTATTACAGCATTTGTATTAAAACCAGGTGGTGGTAACTGCATTTCCCTGGGGATTGACATATGATGATAACTGCACTTTTTAGAGTTACTGTACGTACGGTATATTCAAATTCAGAAGAAAATCCGGTGAGCAGATTTGATCCGGATTTTCATAAAATCTGCTACTGTATATCAGGATCTAGATTTTCATGGTGTCACGATACTTATTTGATTTGTCTTGTTACTTGAAGCTTTTTATATTTCAGTTGGGAACGAGAACTGGAGAACATGCTGACTTTCTGTGATAACCATATATCTTTGTATCAGTTAACATTGGAGCGAGGAACTAAGTTGTTTCATCAAGTTCAATCAGGTTTGTTGTATTTATTATTATAGTATTTTATTATCGTGTTGTCTAATAGCTTACAAAAATTCAGATTTTCTTATCATAAAAAAATGCTTGATTTTCTGGGGGAGTTTCCCCTTTTGCCTCTCTGAAGCAAAATCTCAGTCTTACTGA
The DNA here is from genome assembly GCA_020271785.1 of Procambarus virginalis. Classification (NCBI taxonomy): domain Eukaryota; kingdom Metazoa; phylum Arthropoda; class Malacostraca; order Decapoda; family Cambaridae; genus Procambarus; species Procambarus virginalis. Next base: position 4,463,813 of record WNGS01039543.1, read on the forward strand.
GATTTTGCTACTTTAAAGGATCACATCAGTCATAAGAGTTCTGTTTAGCCTACCAGGGGACCAGAACCAGAACCTGTCCTCCTCACAAAGCCACAGAGTGAGTGATAATTTCCTATCACATCGGGAAAGCATCCAGAAAGTCTTTGAAATTTTACAGACAACTGGAGGGTACACAGAATATGAAGCCTCAAAACCCCTAGACAACTCCGCAAATGATTTAAGTAAAACAATAGATTCACTCTAAACTAGCTTGAACTCGTACAGATAGCAGCCGGCTCCCGCTTACAGCCTGCTTCCCCAATTAGTTCTGTCACTGATGTTGTGGTGGTTGTTACTACCAATAGTGCCATCAGTTGTGGTAAGCCCCTCTTCTTCACGCTAAGTGCTAAATTTCAGGGGGAGCAATTTCAGCATGATAGCTTTGGAGAGCGACTAGAGATCTTGCCAAAAAGAAACATTTTCTTACATTCAACGATGGGTCTATGCGCTTTCTGCTGCTGCTGCTTTTGGATTTGTTCTGGTGCAGAATTTTATGGAGCACTTTGTACCATCTATTATTGCTTTGTATTTGTTTTGCCCAAATAGTAATAGAATACTTCTTGCAGTATATCTGATACTGTACTGTAACTATTTTCCAGCACTTAGTAATGTTTCACGTGGAATGTTCTGAATGTTTGGGTTATTCTTTTCCATTCATTCTTATTGTTACTCTCAATAGCTTACTACTTACTCCACGCCTATATTATGTACTTCTAGTTGTAATCATCCAGTTATGCTTGCAGTAGTTGAGTTTCAGATTTTGTGTCCAGTCTCTGCCTTTCCATCGATTTATTGTTTCTAATTCCTAACCTCCTTTGTAAGTATAAAGTCATATTTTAAAGTGTTGTCACCATATGAAGTACAATAAATAATTTAGACAGGATTAAACAGCAACAATTGCAGATGATGCAAAAATAAGGCTAACAATAAATTAAGAAGATTCAAAATTGCTACCAGACAATTTTGATTCACTTTAAAATGGATGAAAAATTGACAAATGCAGTTTAAATCCTCCCCTTTCCAGATGATTTACTTTTCATTACCTTGCATGATATGCATGTAGGGACACTTGATTACCATTTAACATCCACTGTCTGTCTCCCTTTTTATATATTGGCACTACCTTGGCTATCTTCTAACTTGAGAAGCGACTTGAGAATGGTCAGGACGGACCGAAACGTCGTCGTCCCTTCAACTTCTAGTGTGTGGTCTGGTCAACATACTTCAGCCACGTTATTGTGACTCATCGCCTGCATATCTTCTAACTTTTTGTAGTTCTTATTTTCAGTGACTTCTTGCATACTTCTTTTGTTATCTTGTGAAGGGGCCAGCACAGGGATTAAACTCCCTTGCTTAGTATCCTCTGTGATATCTTGTTTGGACTTAGTCATGTCCAACTGCAGCATGAGCTTTGTAACTTCATCTCATGTAATCTCAAAGTCTTCCAGTATTGCTTGGTTTGGCATCATCCCTTCAGTTTTGACACTTCTCCTGGATTTATTGTGAAGATTGCCTTCAGTCTCTTGTTGAGTTCCTCATACATGTTCTTGTCTTTTTCTGTGAATGAGCTCTCACCTGTCCTCAGTTTTGTCATCTGTTCCTCTTCTGTATATTGTTGATAATGGAAAAGTCAGTTTTATCACATATTTTCATATTCTTTATTGCTTACGGGTAATATGTACATATTTAGACTTAATACAAATGTCTTATCTGTTTGATTTTTGTAGTGCAATATGAAATGTATAGGATCTTATAAGATTATTTAATGATGATTTTTAAAAAGTATGTATTCTTTTGGGGAGGGCTTCTTCAGTAGCTTTCTGTTGCTTGCCACCTACCTATCTCCACCCAGTTCAAGTCACACCAGGCCCTTTAAGTCATTATGAGCCTATCAGGGATCAGAGCCCAAAACCTGGCCCCCTCTGTAGAGGTGCAGGGAGCTGAGGATAATCACTCAGACCAAGAAAAGATCACCAGAAAGGTAGAGTGAAACAATACAGACTACAGGACGAATTAAATAACTCGGAAATTTATCCACCAAGTAGTTAGGTCATTCACGCTCTAGTAGCAACTGCCCACCACCAGGTTGCAGTACCCACCAGCTACTGGTTCAGCCAAAACAAGCCCCCAGTCATTTACCTGATGTGGCTGTGAAAATGTCACTGCCATTTCTTGGGTTCTCTATTGCCCTTCATATCCCAGTTTTTCAGATAAATGCAGGCCTTCCTTTGTATTTTTTTCTTCTTTTAGTATTAGCTACATATACAGTATTTCTACTTTTATGATTCCTTCCTTGTATGTACTATAAAAAGTTATTCACCTCGAGCTGCACATACTTAAAGTTTAATTTCTCTACATGGTCACTGGTGTTGTCCCTGCCTTGGTAGGGTTGTCTTACCTGATGGGTTCCAATGGCTGTCCCTGAGAGGCTGTTTTCCTGTGGAAGATGCTTCACCTTGGGCAGTACACGGGTTTCTGATTTCTCTGTAAAGCTCTGAGGTTGAGGGCAGTTAGGATTTTTCTTCTTTGAGGGGTTGCACATGAGTTTGTGTGCTTGTTCAACGGTGCGCCCCTTACGTCCTTCACAGCCGCAATTGTACCTTGGCTGCTTTCAGTGTTTATTAATCTATCTTTTGTGAGTGGCCCCTGTGCCTAGTTTTCCAGCTTGGTTTTTACCTTCAGGGCCTGGCCATCCCCTGGTTGTCTTTAGTAGACTTTGAGGGGATGTAATTACCTAAGTTTAGTTACAGGAGGAGAGCTATGCTTCTTGTGTCCTGTCTTTCCAGTACTCTCTCATGTGATTCTTTGAAACTACTGATGATTTTGGCATCCACCACCTTCCCACTTAACACTTTCGTGCACCCGGCCTGCGTGCCTCAACTCACCCCAAGGTGGGCCCGGCATTTCCTGTGAGCACACACACCCACACTAACATAAGTACTCATTCTGTTCTCATTCTGTACTCATTCTGTACTCATTCTGTACATTCTTTTCTGTACTCATTCTGTTCATATGTACTCATTCTGTCCTCATTTATGTTCTGACCTCAATGTTCAAGCTGATTTGTTCATTTTGGTATCAAATTGTTTGCAATCTAAAGGTGCACATTTTAAAACTACAGTAGTACCATAATAATCAAACAGTAAATGTAATTTTAACAAATATTTTAATTTTGGACTCTCATCACCACAAGTACAGTACAGTACAGTATTTATAATCTTTCCAGTTTTCTGACCTCAACCATCATGCTACATCGTTCATTATGGTATCAAATTGTCTGCAATCTAAAGGCATTAATTTTAAAACTAGTTCCATAATGATTGGATAAAAAATTTAATTTTAACAATTACAGTATTTAAAATTTTCATCAACATGCATCACCAGCGGACATCCACTAATTTAATTATTGACGCAGACTGCGTCGCCGCCGGACGAAAGTGTTTTAATTTGTTCCAACCATGCCTTGGTTTTATTGCATGTTGATACAATAAAACTGCCTTACTGCCTCTGTCTGGCTACCTGTTGGATGGGTGATCCTTGCCACTCAGAGGTATGTGACGTATGTCATTGTAGGTGTCACATAAGGGACAAGTGTCTTACTCTCCTCCTTCAATATGCCCCTCTTCTTAATCCTCTCCTGCTCTCCCCAACCCTTCCTTATTCTGAAAATGCAAGACCTTACATGTGGGGCATAACAATGAACATAACTACCAAATCAATAACACTACCTTACAGCATATTGATGAAGAAAAGGACCTTGGAGTCAGAATCCACCAATCATTAAAAGTTGCACAACAAGTGGGAGCTGCAGTAAAAACAGCTAACTAAACCCTAGCAGTAGTCAAACAAACCTTTGACTTCAAGGAAAAGAAGGTAGTTATTCAAATGTACAAATCTCTGATCACCTTCATTTGGACTGCTCTAACCAAGCATGGAGACCTCATCTTCAGAAGTACTTAGCTGATTTGGAAGAAGTTCAACACCAAGGGACGAAAGTAATCACAAGACAAAGTCAACTTTCATACTAGGAATGGTTGAGGACCATATATATGATTAACACTGCAAACCAGATATGACAGGGCTGATCTCATTGAAACTTTTAATACAGTGCTGAAAAATTTGGAGGATATTGATCCAGACCACTTCTTTAAAAGATCAGATGTAACACATAAAAGGAGCAATGATTTCAAGTTCAACAAGACACAATGTAGGACAGGAAACAGGAGATACTTTTTCTCCCATAGGTTATAAACCTATGGAACTGTCTACCCACCAATTTATAAATGCCATGTTATTGCTGCACTTCAAAATCCAGCTGAATAAAATCATTAGTAAAATAGTGGACATTTGACAAGCTGCTGGGTTCCTGTCTCCATTGAGCCCACTTGGGAGATGGGGGGCCCCTCAGTTAAATTTAGGTTAATGCAGGGAATTTATATTGTGCTTTCTGGGGCCACACTGAGATAGTTCCACACCTGTGTCTCATCAACACTTGCAAGTCCTTAACACTTTGGCATCCTGACAATGTTCTCGGCTTCATAAAAACAATTCATGCAGAGTCGGTGATGATGCTCTTTGCGGCATGCATTAATTTTTGCTTAGTCTTATTATTAAGTGTAAACATTGTGAAGTGAGAGAGTTTAACATTGGGTAGTCTGCTCACCGGGAATGTTCGCCTACCTTCCAGTTCAATTTGGGTGCCTCGTCGGGCATGCCAAAGGGATTTATATTATTAGCCCCCCTTCACTGAAAGGGTTACTTACCTGGTGTGTTTGGGTGATTGCCCCATTGAGGCTGGCATCCTGTTTATGGTGCCTCACCCTGAGTAGTGCATGGTTCTTTGACTCCTCTGCAAGGCAATGAGGTTGAAATGTTCTGGGGTTATTGATTATAGGGGCACTAGGGTTTATGTGTTGTATATATTGCACACTACTGATGTCCTTTGCAGCCATGTCTTTCTTTTGTGCTGCACTCGGTGTCTGTTCATCCAGCGAGCATCCCTAGTGCCTTGGTGTTTTGCCTAGTCTTTACCTTCAAGTGCAGGCAAGCCTCAAGGATCTTTGAAGTGGTTCATTATGGATCAGTCCATCGAGCCTGCACTTGTTACTTGGAAATTTGAGAAATGTTCATCGGTTTTGGTACATGGCAATTGTCATTTGTACTGTTCCTGCTGTGCTGTAATGTGGATATTACCCTCTACCTTGAGACCTGCAATGTTAGGGGTTTGCTGGGCCTCTATTTTAGCTAGAGCCTCCATCTTTGAATTTGTTTTAATTTTTTTTTATTTTTTTGATAAAGTTTAACAGGTGGCAACCATTTTGGGTTTGTTTGCCCATTTTTATTATTTGTGGCTTGATGCTTGAGTGGTTGCCCTGGAGTTGGTTCTGTTTGGTTGTTAGGGATTTGGAGCCAGAGCAGCTGGTGATTTCTTCTGGTTTTCTGTTCATTCCTCCTCCTTTCACTGTCTGTCTGGATTAGTTCAATGGATCTCTTGGGCCCCCCATCCCTTGCTCTGGCCTCCAGGACATCTAAGAATCTCAGGCCTTCTCTGGTAATCACCTCATCCTGCTTCATCTGAGGTTCAGGGACTAGTTGGGAATTGCTGTGCAGCTTCAGCCTTCCTGTTTTAAGGTTCTTCTTTTCCACTTGATTCTTACTCATAAGTCTGAGTGATCTAGCATCCTCAGCTCCCTGCATTTCTATAAAGGGGCCAGATTTGGGTTCTAGTCCCCAGTAGGCTCATGTTGACTGACAGGGGCGTGGTGTGACTCAAATTGGGTAGAGCTAGGCAAGTAACTAGCAACAGAGAACCACCAAGGACCCACCAGAAAGAATTATTTCAATAATGTGCATTCAATGCTGTTTTCTGGGGGGAGCCCCGTCGGCTCCCCGGAGCTATCCCAGGCTGATATGCTAATGTCAGACTTTGGCATCAGTCATGTGTATGGAGTTCTTAGGCCTACCGGGACCACGGCCAGAACCGGGCCCCTCAGAGAGGCAAGGGGAGCAATGGCCTATAGAAGCCCCCGTGTGATTGGAAGCATTCTATGTCTGCCATCGACCGGGACAGGCACCCAGAAAGGTAAGCGCCTCAAAACAAACCCCTATTCTGGTTAAAATTGCTACCAAAAGCCAAACTAGTGGATAGAACTCCCCAACAGAAAAACAAGCAAACTAGTATGACGTCACACGTCACCGCGCCGCTGTCTGCGCAGCTCCCCCCTCCCCGGGAGGGGGAAGGGGAGCCCCAGACCTCCCACGCCGGCTATCCACCCATCAGTTCTTCGGCTGATGCTATAGGCACCGGTTATGTGCTCCGGCTCCAGTGGTTGTTTCAGCACTGTACCTAGAGTGTGGTGTCTGTTTTCTAGGTGGTGCGTGAGCCGGGAGTGATTCTCCAGTACTCGGGCTGCATGCGCCTAGGGTTCCCATCCCTAGGTGCCCTGTAAGTACTGCCCTTGGGACTTGGGGCCACCTTCCACAAGTTCCTTGGGGTCTGCCCCTGCTAGGCCGTTTACTGCTTGGTTTTCGGCCGCTCTTTGTGTGCTCGGGTGTTCTGTCTCCCTTGTTCGCCTTAGAGTAAGGGGCAGTTTTGCACTGGTGGGGCGCAGGGTACTGTGCAGCTTGTCTTTCCCAATCATAGCGCCGGCTCTGTTCCGCTTGGGTACGCTGTCCTCTTGCGGGGTTTTCTTTTCTTTTGTTTATCTACCTGGTGGGGGGGTCTGCCTTCGTTCTTGCCCCTGGTGTCCCTTGTGTTCTGAGTTTTCTGGTGGTACCCCTGCTTGGTCCCCGTGAGTGTACACGTCCGGGGGTTCAGCTCTTAGAAAGTTGTTTGGTAGTTTTGGGTGCCGGTTAGCAGTACCCTGCCTGGGATTACCTGAGCGCGAGTCTCTTATAGTAAACGCTCGGGACCCTGGGAAACCCCTGGGGGCGCGAGGGTCCGATGGATGTGACCCCAGAGCCCCCCCCTCGCTTCCAGCGAGTTTGAGGGTTGCTCACCCCTTGTCTCTGGGTGACTCTCTGTTTTGCCTCCGTCTGCTGCCTGTGGGGTCGGTGACACCTTCGACCAGAGTCCTGCGAGTTTGTTGCTCGTTGTGGCTCGCTTACCCAGTTGTGCACAGCTGGTGCGGGCAGCAGGGGCGTTGCACTTGAGCCTTGGTGGTGGCAACGCTCTCGTGGTAACTCCCCGGAGCCCCGGGGCTGCCCCGTTTTGGTTCTTGTTTTCCCCTGGATTCCCCTTCCTGCCTGCATCCGGTTCCTTACCGTCTGTAGGTTCAGGGCGGGTTTGTTGGTGTTGAGACTCGGGCAGTCTCGGGGAAATCCCCTTCCGGGGTAGTGACGGGGCATTTGAGCCTGTTCCTCCAGCCGTGTTGTAAGAGTCTGCCAGTGGGCTCCCTTCCTTCGTGTTTTCACGGCTGCCCCGGTTTTCTGGTACGGCCGGGGCTTTGGGGGACGGCTCGCCCCGGGGCCTGTCGTGTGGGTTCCCGGGGCTGGGGAGGGGCTGACTTGGGAGGCCTTAATGGCCCCGTTGGACCCCGTGGGGGTTTTTCTCCCCCTCTAGGCGGGGCTTGTGGTTACGCGGAGTAGGGTTTTCCTCCCCACTCGCCGTACGTGCTGTTGGGTGTCAGCCCCTCCCCGGGCTCGGTTCCTTGGCCTTTTGGTTCCGTGTGGGTGGATGTTTCCCCCCACCCCTTTTGGGACGGTGTTTTCGTCATGTTTCCCCGTTTTGGGGGTTCTACGTGACTCCTGGTCTCGGGTGCACCTGCGCCTTTGTGTGCCTTCGGGACTGGTTTTGGCTTCCGTGTTCTCGAGGGTTCGGGAAGGTGTTTCGCTACTTCCCGCGTTATTGGAACGTCTGTCGGCTCCTCGTCCTTGTCGCCGAGTTGGGCTACTTGTAGCCCTGTTGGGCTACTTGTAGCCTTGTTGGGCTGCTTGTGGCCCGGCTGCGTGCTTTATTTTGGGCTCTGTCTTCGCTTCTTTGGCCGGTTTTATTGTTCCTGCTCACTCTTTTGGCTTCTTTTTAGTGCAGTAGTCCTGGTTGCCGCCTTCCCGCAGAGACTGTTGCGCGTTTTCGGCCAGCGTGTCATGCGCGTGCGCCGCGGAGTTTGTTTTGGTTTGGGCGGTGTGTAGTGCTGGTGTTAGACGCCTTCTTGCTCCAGTGCTTCGCCTCTCGCTCTTCTCCCTTGGCGCGGTGTGTGCCCCTTCGCTCCGGGGGTGTCCTGGGTTCCAGTTGTGGGGAGGCCGCAGAGGTTTTCTCTGTCATGGGTGTGGGCCGCCTTCTTCGCCTCTCCCCTGCTCTCCTGCAGGTCCGGCTCTGGCGTCTTCACCTGTCAGTGCTCCCAGGTTCTTCTGGGCTCGGTTGAGTCGTGTCACTTCGTGCTACCGTTAGCCAGGTGAGTTTCTGCGGTCTGGCGTCTTTTGGCAGGGTGCTGGATGCGGTGTTATATACCTGTCTTTATTTGGGTATCTTTTTGTACGACTGAGACCGTTCGCACACCAGTGTCTGTCCCCTTTTCACCCCTTCCTGTCCCACTCTTGTGCATGTCCAACCCATGCTAGGGTCATTCAGGGGTTCCACTTTGTTAGTGTTATGAGGTGTGGGGGTTGTGGTGTTGGTTTCTGTACTCGCCTGGTAGGGCTCCTGGCTGTGCTTGCAAGGTTTTTGCACTCTGGTTTTTGGGTCCCGCTTATCTGGTAGAACTTGCGGGATAGTACCAGTGGAGTGCAGTGGTGCTATAGGCACCATCGGGGAACACTGTATATCCTTCAGAGGTCTGCAGTTGTTCAAAGACCTACGTGCGAGCATACGCCTTCTTGCTGGAAAATTACCTTGGGTTTTCCTTGAGGTGCTTCCGGGGCTTAGCGTCCCTGCGGCCCGGTCGTCGACCAGGCCTCCTGGACTGCTCATCCTGGCTGTTGGACGTGGCTGCTCGCTGCCTACGTACGAGTCACAGCCTGGTTGATCGGGTATCCTTTGGAGGTGCTTCTCCAGTTCTCTCTTGAACCACCCCGTCCTCGCAACATTTAATAAGTCGTTCTTGCCTTATTAGTTACGTGCATGGGTGACATGCTAAACATCATCGTTTTCCTTTTCGGAACTTCATGGAAAACCCGACCTTCCTTACCCTACTTAGTATGTTGAAATGAGCGTCTTATGGTTTCGTAATTACAATTGTTACTTACCCTATTATAGGTGTAACAACGCTGAACACTGTGGGGGATTGCCAGTTGGCCATCTGTGGGACTTGCCGCCCGCTCCACATGGATCTGCCCTGCAGGCCGCTCCATGTGGCTGCCTGGTGGGCCCTCTGGCCGGTCTAGCCTGGCCTCGGGCCAGGCTTGGGTGTACGTGAGCTCCCAGTTCCTTATCCTGCCGATTTTGAGGGGGTGTTCTCCGCCTTCGGTCGCCTGGTATGCGGGTTCCTGGGCCTGCTGGGTTCTGTCGTGTCTCCGTGGGCCCTGTCTGGGGTCTGTCTGCTCCATTCTCTGCCTTTGCAGAAGAGAGTTGCTCTTTACCTGTGGCATGTTGCGGTGGTGCCTGTTGCTACTACTGCGCGTGTGCTTTAGTACCGTGTTTTGCGGTGGCGTGTCCTTATTTCTGGGGTTTTTATGCTTCTGCTCTTTCGTACTGTCTCACCCCTGTCGTTTTTCCTGGCATCTCCTTTTGTCTGTTTTGCCTGCACTTGCTGCTATGTTGGGGGGCGTGGTCGGTTTCCACCACTTCCTTGCTTGTGCGTTCCCTTGTTTTCCTCCTCTGCCGCAGGGGTGTTCTATGTGTGTTCCTTGGCTTCTTGGGCTTTTTTTTTTCGGCCTGGGTCCTGTGGTGTGCTTCTTTGTCTCTGTCTGTTGCAGTTGCTCGTACCTCTTGGTTCGGGTACGGTTCTGGCGGCAACCCGTCCGCCTTCTTTGGTTTCCTTGCTTGCCCTGCCAATTGGTTTTTTCGGGGTCTGGCGATGTCCCGCGTCGGACCCGTCATTTCTGAACTCCTGGCAGGTTTGCTTGCTTGGAGTTCTTCTGTTCGGCAGTTAGTTTCGTTCATTTATTATGCACCCCATACCCATCTTGTGGGCGGTAGTGGAAAGGGTTAGAGGCACATAATGGGCTCAGGGACTGAACCCACACTTCATTTAGCTCAGCAAGTTACAATCTTGATGAGCTAGTTACAAATTCAATATAAGTAGTCACATCAACAATGGTTCGAGATCGACCTCAAGTACAGGTTCTAAATTAAGCAACTGACATGTGAAGTGCTAGTTCAAATTTATATGTTTGTCCTGCACACCGCCCCCCATCCAGTGGGCAGCGGTGGATAGGTTACAATCACTCAGTTGCTACCTACTGTTAGCAAACTGGGATTTTTGGCTACAATTTCTGGTGGCAGATCCTTTTGCATGGCATTTTGCACATCGCTGGAACATGGTTATAGAATTTCTCTAACTTCACGTATCTTTTCCCAGAACCAGGGCCCCCTCAGAGAGGCAAGGGAGCAATGGCCTATAGAAGCCCCCGTGTGATTGGAAGCATTCTATGTCTGCCATCGACCGGGACAGGCACCCAGAAAGGTAAGCGCCTCAAAACAAACCCCTATTCTGGTTAAATTGCTACCAAAAGCCAAACTAGTGGATAGAACTCCCAAACAGAAAAACAAGCAAACTAGTATGACGTCACACGTCACCGCGCCGCTGTCTGCGCAGCTCCCCCTCCCCGGAGGGGGAAGGGGGAGCCCCAGACCTCCCACGCGGCTATCCACCATCAGTTCTTCGGCTGATGCTATAGGCACCGGTTATGTGCTCCGGCTCCAGTGGTTGTTTCAGCACTGTACCTAGAGTGTGGTGTCTGTTTTTCTAGGTGGTGCGTGAGCCGGGAGTGATTCTCCAGTACTCGGGCTGCATGCGCCTAGGGTTCCCATCCCTAGGTGCCCTGTAAGTACTGCCCTTGGGACTTGGGGCCACCTTCCACAAGTTCCTTGGGGTCTGCCCCTGCTAGGCCGTTTACTGCTTGGTTTTCGGCCGCTCTTTGTGTGCTCGGGTGTTCTGTCTCCCTTGTTCGCCTTAGAGTAAGGGGCAGTTTTGCACTGGTGGGGCGCAGGGTACTGTGCAGCTTGTCTTTCCCAATCATAGCGGCCGGCTCTGTTCCGCTTGGGTACGCTGTCCTCTTGCGGGGTTTTCTTTTTCTTTTTGTTTATCTACCTGGTGGGGGGTCTGCCTTCGTTCTTGCCCCTGGTGTCCCTTGTGTTCTGAGTTTTCTGGTGGTACCCCCTGCTTGGTCCCGTGAGTGTACACGTCCCGGGGGTTCAGCTCTTAGAAAGTTGTTTGGTAGTTTTGGGTGCCGGTTAGCAGTACCCTGCCTGGGATTACCTGAGCGCGAGTCCTCTTATAGTAAACGCTCGGGACCCTGGGAAACCCCTGGGGGCGCGAGGGTCCGATGGATGTGACCCCAGAGCCCCCCCCTCGCTTCCAGCGAGTTTGAGGGTTGCTCACCCCTTGTCTCTGGGTGACTCTCTGTTTTGCCTCCGTCTGCTGCCTGTGGGGTCGGTGACACCTTCGACCCAGAGTCCTGCGAGTTTGTTGCTCGTTGTGGCTCGCTTACCCAGTTGTGCACAGCTGGTGCGGGCAGCAGGGGCGTTGCACTTGAGCCTTGGTGGTGGCAACGCTCTCGTGGTAACTCCCCGGGAGCCCCGGGGCTGCCCCGTTTTGGTTCTTGTTTTTCCCCTGGATTCCCCTTCCTGCCTGCATCCGGTTCCTTACCGTCTGTAGGTTCAGGGCGGGGTTTGTTGGTGTTGAGACTCGGGCAGTCTCGGGGAAATCCCCTTCCGGGGTAGTGACGGGGGCATTTGAGCCTGTTCCTCCAGCCGTGTTGTAAGAGTCTGCCAGTGGGCTCCCTTCCTTCGTGTTTTCACGGCTGCCCCGGTTTTCTGGTACGGCCGGGGCTTTGGGGGGACGGCTCGGCCCCGGGGCCTGTCGTGTGGGTTCCCGGGGCTGGGGAGGGGCTGACTTGGGAGGCCTTAATGGCCCCGTTGGACCCCGTGGGGGTTTTTCTCCCCCTCTAGGCGGGGCTTGTGGTTACGCGGAGTAGGGTTTTCCTCCCCACTCGCCGTACGTGCTGTTGGGTGTCAGCCCCTCCCCGGGCTCGGTTCCTTGGCCTTTGAGTCGGTTGGTTCCGTCCTGTGGGTGGATGTTTCCCCCCACCCCCTTTTGGGACGGTGTTTTCGTCATGTTTCCCCGTTTTGGGGGTTCTACGTGACTCCTGGTCTCGGGTGCACCTGCGCCTTTGTGTGCCTTCGGGACTGGTTTTGGCTTCCGTGTTCTCGAGGGTTCGGGAAGGTGTTTCGCTACTTCCCGCGTTATTGGAACGTCTGTCGGCTCCTCGTCCTTGTCGCCGAGTTGGGCTACTTGTAGCCCTGTTGGGCTACTTGTAGCCTTGTTGGGCTGCTTGTGGCCCGGCTGCGTGCTTTATTTTGGCTCTGTCTTCGCTTCTTTGGCCGGTTTTATTGTTCCTGCTCACTCTTTTGGCTTCTTTTTAGTGCAGTAGTCCTGGTTGCCGCCTTCCCGCAGAGACTGTTGCGCGTTTTCGGCCAGCGTGTCATGCGCGTGCGCCGCGGAGTTTGTTTTGGTTTGGGCGGTGTGTAGTGCTGGTGTTAGACGCCTTCTTGCTCCAGTGCTTCGCCTCTCGCTCTTCTCCCTTGGCGCGGTGTGCCCCCTTCGCTCCGGGGTGTCCTGGGTTCCAGTTGTGGGGAGGCCGCAGAGGTTTTCTCTGTGTCATGGGTGTGGGCCGCCTTCTTCGCCTCTCCCCTGCTCTCCTGCAGGTCCGGCTCTGGCGTCTTCACCTGTCAGTGCTCCCAGGTTCTTCTGGGCTCGGTTGAGTCGTGTCACTTCGTGCTACCGTTAGCCAGGTGAGTTTCTGCGGTCTGGCGTCTTTTGGCAGGGTGCTGGATGCGGTGTTATATACCTGTCTTTATTTGGGTATCTTTTTGTACGACTGAGACCGTTCGCACACCAGTGTCTGTCCCCCTTTTCACCCCTTCCTGTCCCACTCTTGTGCATGTCCAACCCATGCTAGGGTCATTCAGGGGTTCCACCTTTGTTAGTGTTATGAGGTGTGGGGGTTGTGGTGTTGGTTTCTGTACTCGCCTGGTAGGGCTCCTGGCTGTGCTTGCAAGGTTTTTGCACTCTGGTTTTTGGGTCCCGCTTATCTGGTAGAACTTGCGGGATAGTACCAGTGGAGTGCAGTGGTGCTATAGGCACCATCGGGGAACACTGTATATCCTTCAGAGGTCTGCAGTTGTTAAAAGACCTACGTGCGAGCATACGCCTTCTTGCTGGAAAATTACCTTGGGGTTTTCCTTGAGGTGCTTCCGGGGCTTAGCGTCCCTGCGGCCCGGTCGTCGACCAGGCCTCCTGGACTGCTCATCCTGGCTGTTGGACGTGGCTGCTCGCTGCCTAACGTACGAGTCACAGCCTGGTTGATCGGGTATCCTTTGGAGGTGCTTCTCCAGTTCTCTCTTGAACCACCCCGTCCTCGCAACATTTAATAAGTCGTTCTTGCCTTATTAGTTACGTGCATGGGTGACATGCTAAACATCATCGTTTTCCTTTTCGGAACTTCATGGAAAACACCGACCTTCCTTACCCTACTTAGTATGTTGAAATGAGCGTCTTATGGTTTCGTAATTACAATTGTTACTTACCCTATTATAGGTGTAACAACGCTGAACACTGTGGGGGATTGCCAGTTGGCCATCTGGGGATTGCCAGGCCGCTCCACATGGAGCCCTGCAGGCCGCTCCATGTGGCTGCCTGGTGGGCCTCCCTCTGGCCGGTCTAGCCTGGCCTCGGGCCAGGCTTGGGGTGTACGTGAGCTCCCAGTTCCTTATCCTGCCGATTTTGAGCGGGGTTTCTCCGCCGTCGGTCGCCTGGTATGCGGGTTCCTGGGCCTGCTGGGTTCTGTCGTGTCTCCGTGGGCCCTGTCTGGGGTCTGTCTGCTCCATTCTCTGCCTTTGCAGAAGCGAGTTGCTCTTTACCTGTGGCATGTTGCGGTGGTGCCTGTTGCTACTACTGCGCGTGTGCTTTAGTACCGTGTTTTGCGGTGGCGTGTCCTTATTCCTGGGGTTTTTATGCTTCTGCTCTTTCGTACTGTCTCACCCCTGTCGTTTTTCCTGGCATCTCCTTTTGTCTGTTTTGCCTGCACTTGCTGCTATGTTGGGGGGCGTGGTCGGTTTCCACCACTTCCTTGCTTGTGCGTTCCCTTGTTTTCCTCCTCTGCCGCAGGGGTGTTCTATGTGTGTTCCTTGGCTTCTTGGGCTTTTTTCGGCCTGGGTCCTGTGGTGTGCTTCTTTGTCTCTGTCTGTTGCAGTTGCTCGTACCTCTTGGTTCGGGTACGGTTCTGGCGGCAACCCGTCCGCCTTCTTTGGTTTCCTTGCTTGCCCTGCCAATTGGGTTTTTCGGGGTCTGGCGATGTCCCGCGTCGGACCCGTCATTTCTGAACTCCTGGCAGGTTTGCTTGCTTGGAGTTCTTCTGTTCGGCAGTTAGTTTCGTTCATTTATTATGCACCCCATACCCATCTTGTGGGCGGTAGTGGAAAGGGTTAGAGGCACATAATGGGCTCAGGGACTGAACCCCACACTTCATTTAGCTCAGCAAGTTACAATCTTGATGAGCTAGTTACAAATTCAATATAAGTAGTCACATCAACAATGGGTTCGAGATCGACCTCAAGTACAGGTTCTAAATTAAGCAACTGACATGTGAAGTGCTAGTGTCAAAATTTATATGTTTGTCCTGCACACCGCCCCCCATCCAGTGGGCAGCGGTGGATAGGTTACAATCACTCAGTTGCTACCTACTGTTAGCAAACTGGGGATGTTTGGCTACAATTTCTGGTGGCAGATCCTTTTGAATGAAATCTTTGCACATCGCTGGAACATTGGTTATAGAATTGTCTCTAACTTCACGTATCTTTTCGCACTCCATCACATAGTGACGGAGGGTGTGCGAATAATTTTGTTGACCCAGTTTACATTTGGTCAGGTCTCCATCGACAGATGATGATTCCCGGAGATACTTTGGGATGCTGGTCGGCAGACGTTCCATCTTCTTGTGCCACCTGAGTTCGGTGGTCGCGCCCGAGATCTTCTTGCGGCTCCGCCTTTTCCTGGGCTTGGAGGGGCCTTGTCGGGGCTGCTTCCGTCTGCCTCGTGGTCTCGCCTCCAGCTGGTGGTCGGTGTCCCACCTGCGTGTTTCTCTTGGCGGCAGTATGGGGTGTTTTGGCGGTCCTTCCTTTTCCTGTCCCTTCTTAGGTGGTTCCTCTTGTTAGCGTCGGCTTGGTTTTTGGTGGGGGTTGGGGGCCGTCGTCGTGCCACATACTGTCGCCTCTCTTTTGTGCGGCGCTGGCGGGGCCGCTTTGGCTTGCTTTCGGTCTTGGTGTTGCTTCTACACCGTTAGTACGCTGTCTTGTGCGTCGTTTCCCCTCCGGCCTGTTCGTGCGCCGCTTGCACCATCCTGGTCTCCGCTGTGTGCCATGGCGTCTGTGTCCGGAGCGCGTTTTGCGTTGATCCGGTTCTGTTCTTCCCGGTTCGCCTGTGATGGTGTCCTGGGTTGTCAGCCGTGTTCTTGCGGCTCGGCTGCCTGTGTTCTTAACTCCTGCCCGTGATGTTCGTGGCTTTGCTGCTCTCGCTGCCGTCTGGATGACGTGTTCGAGCAGTCTTTCGGGCATGGATCTTTGGTGTTCGTTCGGGGGCCTTGCTGCTCGTTGTTCTTGTGTTGTTCCCAGGACTTTCCGGGGCTGTGGCGCCTTGGGTTGGCGTTGCTGCCGGTTGTATCGCTTCCAGGGGGAGGGGTGCGTGGTGTCCGCCTCCCGGTTCCGTCCCTTTTGATCTTCCTCTGTGGGTAGTTAGCTCCGGGGAGCCGACGGGGCTCCCCCCAGAAAACCAGCGTTGAATGTAATGAAACGCCATTTTCTGGGTGAGTCCCGGAGGCTCCCCGGCAACCCTCCCTCCCTCCGGTCGGCGTTTTTTTTTTCGCGTGTCTTGACATCCAGCCTCAGAACTGATGGGTGGATAGCCGGCGTGGGAGGTCTGGGGCTCCCCCTTCCCCCTCCCGGGGAGGGGGGAGCTGCGCAGACAGCGGCGCGGTGACGTGTGACGTCATACTAGTTTGCTTGTTTTTCTGTTGGGGAGTTCTATCCACTAGTTTGGCTTTTGGTAGCAATTTTAACCAGAATAGGGGTTTGTTTTGAGGCGCTTACCTTTCTGGGTGCCTGTCCCGGTCGATGGCAGACATAGAATGCTTCCAATCACACGGGGGCTTCTATAGGCCATTGCTCCCCTTGCCTCTCTGAGGGGGCCCGGTTCTGGCCGTGGTCCCCGGTAGGCCTAAGAACTCCATACACATGACTGATGCCAAAGTCTGACATTAGCATATCAGCCTGGGATAGCTCCGGGGAGCCTCCGGGACTCACCCAGAAAATGGCGTTTCATTACATTCAACGCTGGTTTTTTTCAGGAGAGATAATAGTGCCCGGTGCTGACCAGATGGCTGACCTCTATGAAATTGCAGTGTCCCTGCTAAATAAAGCAGGGTTTAGGAGGTATGAAATCTCCAATTTTGCACATGGGTGCTCAGCTGAAAGTGTTCACAACAAATCATATTGGCAGGGCTTACAGTATGTTGGAATTGGTCCTGGAGCTCATAGCCGAATCATTCCAAAATTTATTAAAGAAAATAATTGTCTGATGCATGAAACCAAATTACATAATTCAAGAATTTATGAAGCAAGTAAAAATGGCCTTCTTGAACAATGCTCTAATAATTGCATTATTCGTGAAGCAAGAGTTAATGCTGCAGATCCAGTAAACTGGTTAAGAGAAGTTAAACTTAAAGGAGCTGGGGTACGGAAGATTACGAGTCAGACGCCACTAGATGTAGTTAGTGAGTATGTTGCTTCGGGACTAAGAACAAGTGAAGGAATCACTCAAGAAAGATGGAATGTGTTTATGCCACAAATTACTTTGTTGGAAATATTTAATGAAAAAACTAAGTGGCTTCAGGAAGGTAAATTACTACATGTCACTAATGAAGGAGTAAAAGCTTCAAGCCATGGTTTGAATGTATTAGATTCTATTCTTCCATATTTATTAAATATATTAGAAGAAAAATTTGCTTAAGAGTTAGTTGCTTAATATTCATAAAAACATATAACAAAATTAATATTTTCATAGAAGGCTCCTAAGGTGGCTCTTTATCGTTAGCTACCTACATAGCTCCACTCAGTTCTATCCACACCAGGCCCTTGTGAGTCAATGTAAGCCTGCTGGGGATTAGGGCCAAAACCTGGCCCGGTCTAAAATCTGTATATTTGGAAGGAGCAAAGGATGCTCGGTCACTATCCAAGAAAAGAACATCAGAAAGATCTGCAAAACAAAACAGACAATCAGCATGGGTAAACAAAACATAGAAAATGAGAAAAGGAGACCCCAAACTGAATGAACCACCAAGTTGTGAAACTGTTCTCTGATTAGTTCCACCTACACACCACCAGGTGATGGCACATCATGCTCCAGCTCCTCGATCCTCTAGCCATGATTATCAGCCATTTTTGCCTGGCACAGTGTATCACAGTTACACTCCTCACTGCTTTTTGTGCATGTATATTAATACCTCTTTTCTTGTGTTCATTTGAATTAGCTGTTTGTTTGGACTGCTTGTGTCTTGTGTGACGATTTCTAGGTGTTCATTGGTGTGGCCTCTGCTAGCAGGGGCTCTCTTTCCTGGTGGGCTCAGGTGGCTGTCTCTGAGAGGCTGGCTTCCTGAGGGAGGTGCCTCGCCTTTAGCTTCCTGAGGGAGGTGTCTTGCCTTTAGCTTCCTGAGGAAGGTGCCTCGCTTTTAGCAGCGCAAGGGTGTTCGACTCCTTTGTGAACTTTGTGGATAGGGCTATCGGGATTTTCATTATAAAAGTCACACTGGGTGCCCGCATACTAATTTTATAATGCACTACTCACACTCTTAATTCCTGGGCTGCACAATAAATTCATATGACATATCCCTAGTACACTGGACAAAAATATGCTGAATTAGAAATCCAGACAGAAAATAAGGAGTCTAGGGTTTGAATTAGAATATTTAGCAGCTGAATTAAAGCTTTAAGAAGAGGAGCAGGGCAATTTAAGAGTCAATACTATGCTAGGGGCAGATTGCTGAGTTGAAGTATCCAGGTGCAACTCGAGGGATGCTAGTGATTTGGGCCCACTTGTTTTACATCCAGACTGTGAAGAGATGTCCAGTGCAAAGTGGTGCAGCAGTGTGATGCAAGTGTGATCTCATCGCAAGTTGCCTATTAACTCTAACCTAGCACAGAGTGGACAATCACAATCTGTGAAGGATTGGTTATAAGTAATTAAGGAAAGCAATGTTAAGCAGTGTGAAGACCTGTGTCTCCAGTGACATTATTTCAAATGGTTTACAAGAAGGTGAGGAGTGAAGTGCAGGTAAAGTGAGGCACTGGTACACCAACGATTTTATTTACCGAGCATTAAGTGGTAGCCTATGCTGTAGGGCCACTAGGTCTCCAGTGGAAGAAGAAATTGAAGTGATAGCCCAGAAGCCATATGGTGTCATGGTTTCCCTGCTGAGGTAGTAGGTGAAAGTTGTGAAGAGAGAAAATATCAAAATCAAGAGAAAATCACAGGATCATGGTAGTGGCAGGAAATTGCCAGGAGTGAGGAGTGACAATGTGACGCCAGGAATTTCACGCCAATGTGTATGACTTGTGAGAACAAGAAAGACATGCAGCCTGTGGTCACGGCGACATCAAACTTTTAAATGGTAGCTTAGTTGGCTAGACATCTTCCCCCTCCCACCTTGAGTTATTGTGTAATATTTATTATTATTATCGTGCTTCATTTATGTACATTTATGCACTAAGGACAAAGTGAGAGTACTGTACTTTATGATATTACATGTATTTTAGTCATGTGAAACTAGAATGCTAATGAGATACTGCTAATAAATACTGCATTTACAGTATTTACATATATTTTGCTCAAGAGTTATTTTGTTGATATTTGACATGCCTTAATGAGTTTTATTAAAGTGATTTAAGTTTTGTCAGCTGATTATTGATCTCCAGGAACAGTGTTAAAGTAACATAAATTATTCTGGTTTTATCCAGGTGCTGCTGCAGCCAACTGAAACTGAATTTGCTTTAAGTTTTGTGAAGCCATTATCATAATGTGTGACTATCCAATTTTTCATTAAATGTGTTTTTATGAGCAATGTGTTTCTGTGTTCCTTTCTGCAAGTAATGATTGCTTGATTTGACTTAGAGGTGGTTTACATTTACACTGTGGGAGCACATTTGGGGAGAGGCTATTGACATGGTATTCTGAATTATGTCAATCCATCAATCAATCAGTGTTTATATAAAATCATGTGTGTACAATTAACATAAGAGTAATGTATAATTTTAGGGACAGAAGTTACACATACTATTGAAACCACTATTACGCAAAGCATTTCGGCAATGTTTGAAGAAGTGGGTTATTACTCAGATGGAGTTTGGCATCATCGGACAACTGACAATATTCTGGAGTGTTGCCAAGACCCATTGTGGCATTGCTAATATGATGCCCATTTAAAGAGTAATGGTAAGGTACCTAAGAAGTCAATAGAGGTACATAGCCTCCCAAAGTTACGGTGGCATTAATTCCC
Organism: Procambarus virginalis; assembly: GCA_020271785.1. Lineage (NCBI taxonomy): Eukaryota > Metazoa > Arthropoda > Malacostraca > Decapoda > Cambaridae > Procambarus > Procambarus virginalis. The sequence continues at coordinate 4,483,556 of WNGS01039543.1, forward strand.
CATTTGTGTGAAGGAGAGTTACTGTATCATTGGATGGAGATCCCAGTACCCCAGCACTTTGATTTATGACCATGTTAACATCTAGAGGGACTACTAGTGGTGGAACAGGAGGCCAATAGAAAACTCAACCCTCCACTCTACTCCATTGCACTCAGGGGACCAACGGTGAGTTTGGGACCCCGCTGGGATTCTATTGGGGTCCTTTTGACACTGTTGCAAAGGAAAAACACACTATATTGCTCTTACCTGCACTCTAGAGAATAAAGATTGAGGATTTTTAAACATCCTCAGTAATATGGATGGTTTATTGAATGGATTTGGGCAGTAAAAAATATCTGCACAGTCTCCATGTCAATAATTTCTTCAGCTTTGAATATGGCTATTAGTACTACAGTATTCCACCCTAGAGAGCACTAGCATCAAACCCTAAAGTGCAGCTATCAATAAAGTACTCACACATATATATACATACAGAGACATTAGAAAGACTTTTTTCAGTGTCGTGATAGTTAAATGGAATGCATTAGGTATTTAGTGCCTTTTGAATATCCAGTAACACTGATGATTCTACGTACCGTACTGTACATAGTCTTCCTGGCTTGGTGCCTTCTTTTGATGATTACTTACACAATGAAGCTTTTGTAAGAAACTTTATTGCTGATGCTGGTAATTAAAACTGGGTGACTGAACTCTGTAATATGGCAAACATCAGCCTAATTGTGCAAACATTTCTTTACTAACCTTCTATAATACCCATTATCTAATGGTAACAAATTGTCACATTCAAATGGATAATCAACCCATGGCTTGCTAAAAGTATACTTAAATCTATCTGAAAAGATTTTTGATAGAAGAAGCATAGGATAAGGGTCATTTCCAAAGAATTGTATATGTATTAGATACTCTTCAATACTAAGATAATAAGAGTTAAAAGAATCTACTATGAAAATTAGTCAAATAAACAGTAACATGAACAAAAAAATGGAACACAGTTTCCCCAAGTATTAGAATCAAAGACGAACTTTGATAAGAAACCAATATTCCATGCTGGTGACAATAGAGAGCTCTCAGCCACTGAAAATGCTGTTAAATTCAATAGTTTCTTCTCTTCCATTGGCACTTCCCTTGCAAATCCCAAGGTAGTGTTCTGAGCACTACTCTTTTTTCTGGTTGACCTGAATGGTCTTCTTTCCTCCCTTCTGGTATCTTCTCTGCTCTCTATGTCAACGATCTTACCGTTTGCTGTCGAAGTGATGATTCACCTCTCTTTCACCAGCGGCTTCAACTTGCGATTAATGCCGTGTCATCTTGGGCCACCAATCATGGTTTCAAGTTCTCTGCAACTAAGACTTGTGCTATGACTTTTACTTGGAAGCAAGTTGTTCTTCATCCCTCTTTGTCACTTTATGGTCATCCCCATGTGTACAAAGATTCCGCTAAGCTTTTGGGGTTAATCTTTGACACTCGTTTGTCTTGGTCGCCCCATATCTCTTACTTCCGGGTTGAATGCTCTACAGCCCTTAACCTACTTCAGGTTTTGTCCCATACTTCTTGGGGAACAGATAGGTGCACGCTCATCTCTTTACATTCCTCTCTTGTACTGTCTAAACTCGATTATGGTTGCCCTGCTTACTTGTCTGCTTCTCCTTCTACTCTTCGACGTCTTGATGATTTGCATCATACTGTGTTGCGCCTCAGCTCTGATGCCTTTCGTTCGACTCCTACCCTCTGCTTGTATGTTGACACTGGCTTCCCGTCTCTCCAGGACCGCCGTGAACGCTATTGTCTTTGCTACTTTGCGCGGTCCTTACAATACCCTCACTCTCGCCTATGACATGCTTTGACTTTTACCCCTTCTGTAGTTCCTGTTCCCTTTCACCACCTCCCTCTTTCTGTCCAGTTGTCTTGCCCGCAAAATTCTCTTTCAGTTAGTGTTACCAGTATTTCTCCTTGGGTTCGCCTGCCTCCGGAGACTAGCATCTTCATGGCAGAACTTTATGCTATTCTCTATGCTCTTCGTCTACTGTTTTCTCACTGTCAATCCTCCTTTGTAGTTGTAGTTGACTCTCGCAGTGCCTTCATGGCTCTGGAGTCCTTTAATCCAGTCCATCCAGTTGTAGTCGAGATTCAACATTGGCTGTTTCTAATCTCCAGTAGATTTAAGACAGTGGAGTTTTGCTGGGTTACCAGCTATATTGATGTCTCTTTAAATGAGCGTGCGGACGCTACCACTAATTTGTTATTTATTTATTTATTTATTTATATACAAGAAGGTATATTGGAGGTTAAGACTCACATTATGGGTCCTTTGATTTGTAGAGCATTTCTAGTTAGATTAACTCGTACTCTTGGGATATCAAATAGGTATTTGTTTCGGGTATGGTGCCCATGGGTTCTGTTACAAATTTCTAAGAAGCTTTTAAGGTTATGATTGACATTACAGTT
>WNGS01039543.1:4532126-4542915 GCA_020271785.1 Procambarus virginalis
TAGTTATTTGGTGGAAACGTTTTTCTCGATTAATTGATAATGGTAATATTAATCAAAATAATATTGATAAAGTGGATATATATACAACTATATAAGACAAATTTCTAAATAGGAATATTAGAGACAAAATTATGCTAACACAACTTTTGGTGTTTCTTTGGTTCAAAGTCTCAAGAAGGAGGTCCGCTTGAGTGCTAACTAGCTGCTTGTCTTGTAATTACCTTGTGGTTGTTGGTGCCTAATTGGACCATTGGGTCCAGTGGCAGCAGTTAATTGTCATTAGCGTTGTTAAACCGACCCTTCTAATTACCGCCACAACCTTTTCAAACTCTCGATAATTTCACGTATTTGGAAATGAGTTGATTTGTGAGGATGTGGTCACGGTATGTGACCACACCATGTGGTATGTGACACGGATGTGGTTAAGATGTGGCCCACGGAGGACCATGAAAGATGTGGTCTCACACATCAGACACATCCCCCAGAGCTCACCAGCTCTCATCCTGGGATGTGTCACCATATTCCACAACAGAGCTAATCTTTCCTATAGACTGATATAGGAAGGATTCCTATAAAATTCCCATATTCCACAGCAGAGCTAAACTTTCCTATAAGACTGTATAGGAAGATTCCTATAGTGAGATTCCCATATTACACAGCAGAGCTAAACTTTCCTATAAGACTGTATAGGAAGATTCCTATAAAATTCCCATATTCCACAGCAGAGCTAAACTTTCCTATAAGACTGTATAGCAAGATTCCTATAAGATTCCCATATTCCACAACAGAGCTAATCTTTCCTATAAGACTGTATAGCAAGATTCCTATAAGATTCCCATATCCACAACAGAGCTAAACTTTCCTATAAGACTGTATAGGAAGATCCCTATAAGATTCCCATATTCCACAACAGAGCTAAACTTTCCTATAAGACTGTATAGGAAGATTCCTATAAGATTCCAATATTCCACATTACGAGCTAATCTTTCCTATAGGACTGTATAGGAAGATTCCTATAAAATTCCATATTCCACAACAGAGCTAAACTTTCCTATAAGACTGTATAGAAGATCCCTATAAGATTCCCATATTCCACACCAGAGCTAATTTTTCCTATAAGACTGTATAGGAAGCATTCCTATAAGAATTCCCATATTCCACACCAGAAACCTCATAAATAGGAACTAAGATTCCAATTCAAAGAGCTAATCATATAAGACTGTATAGGAAGATTCCTATAAGATTCCTATATTCCACAGCAGAGCTAAACTTTCCTATAAGACTGTATAGGAAGATTCCTATAAGATTTCCCATATTCCACAACAGAGCTAATTTTTCCTATAAGACTGTATAGGAAGATCCCTATAAGATTCCCATATTCCACAACAGAGCTAATTTTTCCTCTAAGACTGTATAGGAAGATTCCTATAGATTCCCATATTCCACACCAGAGCTAAACCTTCCTATAAAACTGTATAGGAACATTCCTATAAGATTCCCATATTTCCACATCAGAGCTAATCATTCCTATAAGACTGTATAGGAACATTCCTATAAGATTCCCATCATTCCACAGCAGAGCTAAACTTTCCTATAAAACTGTATAGGAACATTCCTATAAGGATTCCCATATTCCACATCAGAGCTAATCATTCCTATAAGAATGTATAGGAAGATCCCTATAAGATTCCCATATTCCACAGCAGAAGCTAAACTTTCCTATAAGACTGTATAGGAACATTCCTATAAGATTCCCATATTACACAGCAGAGCTAATCTTTCCTATAGCCTGTATAGGAAGATTCTATAAGATTCCCATATTCCACAACAGGGCTAATCTTTCCTATAAGACTGTATAGGAAGATTCCTATAGCATTCCATATTCTACAACAGAGGCGATTTATCTTCCTCTGTGGTGAGCAACTTTCTTTCTCCAGATTGAAAGCGGATAGAACACTAGACCGTGATCCTGTGGTCCCGGGTTCGATCCCAGGCGCCGGCGAGAAACATTGGCAGAATTTCTTTCAGCCTGATGCTCCTGTTGCCTAGCAGTAAATAGGTACCTGGGAGTTAGTCAGCGGTCACGGGCTGCTTCCTGGGGCTAGGGACCTGGTCGAGGACCGGGCCGAGGGGACACTAAGCCCGAAATCATCTCAAGATAACCTGAAGATAGTATGAATACGAGGTTCTTCATGAACCTGTTATTATATGTACCAGAGGGGAGGGAGGGGAGAGAGAGAGAGAGAGAGAGAGAGAGAGAGAGAAGAGAGAGAGAGAGGAGGAGAGAGAGAGGGGGAGAGGGTGTGGAGGATGCCTGCAAAAGGAGATTGTGATGTTAATTAGTTCACCTGTCAGACTTTACCTTTCAGTCGGAAAACCGTCCTCTATATATCACTATGTCCTTTATTGGACCCCCCCCCCCACACACACACACACACACACACACACACACACACACCACACACACACATCACACACATCGTGTGTGTGTGTGTGTGTGTGTGTGTGTGTGTGTGTGTGTGTGTGTGGGTGTGTGTGTGTGTGTGTGTGTGTGTGTGTGGTGTGTGTGTGTGTGTGTACTCACCTAGTTGTGTTTGCGGGGGTTGAGCTCTGGCTCTTTGGTCCCGCCTCTCAACCGTCAATCAACAGGTGTACAGGTTCCTGAGCCTATTGGGCTCTATCATATCTACCCTTGAAACTGTGTATGGAGTCAGCCTCCACCACATCACTTCCTAATGCATTCCAGTTGTCAACCACTCTGATTGTGTGTGGCCCAATTGTGTGTGTGTGTGTGTGTGGTGTGTGTGTGTGTGTGTGTGTGTGTGTGTGTGTGTGTGTGTGTGTGTGTGTGTGGATGAATCAACACGTGGAAACCTTAGGCAGGCAGGTACCCCATTAGCAACAATGCAATATGGGCTTTATAGCAGATTTTCAAAAGCTGATCAGGCGACAGATCTATCATTGTTATGTCCCTGGAAAAAACCTGCAGTTTACATAGGTCAAAATGATAGACATTAAAGGTATTTAAAGCTGGGAAAAGCTTATTCTAATGTCACTCTTCCCTAAGCAAGCTTACGACTCACCACAGGGTTAATGGTGTGGTTGGAGTGTGCTTGGCCCCAAACACAAAGTCTCTCTTCTTCCCTCGAGAAGAGTTCTTGAGTGTTCTGTAAGATAAATCCTGTTTAAAGCTTAAGGGATTAATATTCAAGTGATTCATAGTTCTCACGCTCATCTCGAAAATCTCATTTTTTGAGGTGCTTAATTCCATGAGCTGTCATCTCATATCCACATTTGGAAAATTTATTTCTTCTCGTAACTTTAAAGTTGACAGTTATTATAAACTAAAAGTTTTTTTTCGTAAATTTAAAATCTTGAATAAATGATAGTTTTCTTTTGTTTTTCTTGAAAATGTAAAATTATTGATATATTTTTTATTTCGTCTCGCGGGTGAGTTTATTGAAGGCTAAGACCTCTGCCTCCTTTAATCCATTTGCTCCATTAGGCAAAAAAAAATTCAATTCACGGTCAGCCAATCAGTGCACCATCAGGGCCCAATTGTTGCTTAGTAAACAGGGCTGAACAGTGTAGGAAATGTCCAAGAATATCCCTTCCTGACCAGGGTTCGAACTCCGTTCTCTCGCTCCAGGAAAGACTGTTCTAACCACAATACAAATAATAATGTTCTAATAATGAAAATATTATTTTTGTTTTTTTATTTAAAAAGCACAAAGTCATAGTCAGTACCTTGTCATTATTCTGTATTCCTTATAGTAATTTATAAAGCAGTTTTTGGAAAAAGTATTTTTTTTTCAAGCATTTTGAGGAAAAAGTTTTTCTTTGATGTCAAAAGTTGAATGTCGTGTATGAGCGATGGGTCATCTCAGGCTTGGTGAGTTAAGAGAGGAGGAGGAGGAGGAGGCTGAGGTGAAGGGGGCTACGAGTCACTACCAGAGACCTACAGGGATTGAACACTGCACCACCAACACGCTATTTAACAGGCAAAAGACAGGCTATTTAACACAAGGGGCACACGCACAAGGGGACACAGGTGGAAACTGAGTGCCCAAATGAGCCACAGAGATATTAGAAAGAACTTTTTCAGTGTCAGAGTGGTTGAAAAATGGAATGCATTAGGAAGTGATGTGGTGGAGGCTGACTCCATACACAGTTTCAAGTGTAGATATGATAGAGCCCAATAGGCTCAGGAACCTGTACACCTGTTGATTGACGGTTGAGAGGCGGGACCAAAGAGCCAGAGCTCAACCCCCGCAAACACAACTAGGTGAGTACGCATGCTGAGGACAGTCACCTCAGCATCACACACACCAAGTAGGGAAGCATAACACCTTTGACCTTACACGCAGCTAAACTTGAACTAAGCAGTTACAGAGAAACAGGAGAGTTGAATACAGTTAAATAGCATTAAATAAAAGGACGGAGTCGTAGATGCTTTATCGTCTCTTCTTCCACTGCTGGAATGTTATTGAAATAAAGCTCATTTATAATCTTTTATTGAAATAAAGCTTATTTATAATCTTTTATTGAATTAAAGCTCATTTATTGAGGTTTTGTTGACAAAGCTTCAGGACAGCGGCACAATGAGTTGTACTCCAGATCAATAAGCTCATACCTCACCCAAACTATTAGCAACTAATCACTAAATTATTTTTTTACGTTTCGTATATTTATAGAAATCTGTTTTAATATGGATAAGACTCCTGTAATTACGTTATGCATATATTAGAGACTTGATCTTGGAGCAGGTGGATGGGGAGAGAAGGAATGAGAGAGCTGAAGATGGGAAGATGTGGGATAAAGGAAGGGAAAGGGAATAGAGGAGGTCGTGGAGGATTGAGTAGTGATCTTGGATAGATTAAGTAATAATTGTAAATAAGAAGCAATAAGATGCTTATCTTAACATACTAAGAAGGTTAGGTGAGGTCGGTGTTTTCTATATATCTTTTCAAGGTAAACTAAAATATTCACAATCAATTAGTATGTCACATATGCACTGAATAAATAAGCCGATATTGACTGTAAGCAAGTGCGAGAACGGGTTGGATCTTACCAGAAACCAGGCCTTCTACTGGTCCCCGGGAGGTGATGACTGAGATACAAGGAACTGTAAATAGGAACTGCCTCGTATGAGTCAATAGGACTTCTGCAGTTACCTTCATACGTTCTTATACGAGGCATTGTGTGTTCCTGTGACTCCGGCAGGCAACTGAAGCCCTGAGAGTTGAGTTCAACTCCGAGCGTGTGCCCCGAGTGCTTGGAATAGTCAACCCATTTCTGGCCCATCAACTCCCCTCCGCGACCACAACAGTCATGTTGTTGTTGTTAAAGATTCACTACCTGGAACAGGAAGTTCCAAGTAGCACGGACTATGGTGAGCCCGTAGTGGATATCCCAACAGTCATCAACTTGATCAAAGCCCGGCCGGCTGGCTTCTCCCGCCACATTCCTCATTTCACAAACGTTGACAACTGTGCTGGTTCTGGTTCTGCTATACAATCCGCTAGTTGCCTCACCCAACCACTTGGGCTGGACGGTAGAGCGACGGTCTCGCGTCATGCAGGTCGGCGTTCAATCCCCGACCGTCCAAGTGGTTGGGCACCATTCCTTCCACTCCGTCCCATCCCAAATCCTTATCCTGACCCCTTCCCAATGCTATATAGTCGTGATGGCTTGGCACTTTCCCCCCTGATAATTCCCTTCCCTTCACCTTACAGGAACCGCTAGTTACCTCAATAAGTGTATAAACTTCTAAATAGGAAACGTGTTGAATAAACCGGTCATTGAATAAAGCTTCATTATTGATTTACTTGTGAGAAACGTGAGACTGTCTTAAAGCCATATTATTAAGAGGTACACCAAGAGTAACGTAGGCTTTAGAATGTTCCAGTCTTCTCATTCTAATGTTAATCAGAATGACCTATTCAACCTATTGGTTGATATGTTTCAACAAGGTTGAAACCTATCAACCTTGTTGATAGGTTTCTATATTTAACTGGGCACTAGGAATATATTTTCTAAAATATATGTTTACTATATTTAATTTAACAGAATGTAATCAACATTCTGTCATCTGAATCAATTTTGGGTCAGTAAATAGCTACCGAAATTAACCAAAGGTAAAGTTGATATCATTAAACGATCGAATTTAGAATTCTCAAGGGAAAGCACCAAGCCATTACGACTTTATAGAACTTGGAAGGGATCAGGATAAGGATTTGGGGATGGGACGGAAGGGAAGGAATGGTTCCCCCAACCACTTGGACGGTCGGGGATTGAACGCCGACCAGCATGAAGCGAGACCGTCGCTCTACCGTCCAGCCCAAGTGGTTGGGTAATTAAACGATCGAAATATTCACTAATTTCACTGGCTATATAACCACTCTGGACAAAAATGTATAAATAAAAATGTATTAAAATGTATAAATAAAGAATAGTGTTCCACTACGTTCACGTATCTTTTATTAAAATCTTCCTGAAGACCCGGTTCAATAAAATATAAAGATTTTATTTTGATATTTATTTTGACGGAAATAAATTTGGTGAAAATAAATATGTCTTTAGGTGTTTCTTTTGATTTATTTTAGTGACTCAGAGTCAGTTCATATAGAAGAAAAAAGTGTCTCAAACTTAATATAAATATTGTAGTTTATCAAAATGAACCCCATGAGGACTCCCAGATGGACTCTAAGGGGCCCTTCAGCATGAGGACTCCCAGATGGACTCTCAAAGACCCTCCTCATCATGAGGACTCACCAGACACCAGTCACTCCCTGTGGTGAGTGACTGGTGTCTGGTGAGTCCTCATGGACCACAGGGAGGGGTCCAGGGCGTATGGCCAACCCCCCTCCCGCGTGAGGAGAACACGACGCTTTGAATGGGCCAATGGGGCGTCATTAATCTCGCGGCATGAAGCAGCGGCCAATGACAGGCCGGTTATTGTTTAATTAGTTCCCGCCAGGGGAAGTGGGCGCGGGTGTGGCCAGCTACGCCATCTCCCAGACCTCCAGTGGCCTGTGTCTGTGGCCCAGACCTCAAGTGGCCTGCGTCTGTGGCTCAGACCTCAAGTGGCCTGCGTCTGTGGCCCAGACCTCAAGTGGCCTGCGTCTGTGGCCCAGACCTCAAGTGGCCTGTGTCTGTGGCCCAGACCTCAAGTGGCCTGCGTCTGTGGCCCAGACCTCAAGTGGCCTGCGTCTGTGGCCCAGACCTCAAGTGGCCTGTGTCTGTGGCCCAGACCTCAAGTGGCCTGCGTCTGTGGCCCAGACCTCAAGTGGCCTGCGTCTGTGGCCCAGACCTCAAGTGGCCTGTGTCTGTGGCCCAGACCTCAAGTGGCCTCCATCTGTGGCCCACACCTCAAGTGGCCTTCGTCTGTGGCCCAGACCTCAAGTGGCCTGCGTCTGTGGCCCAGACCTCAAGTGGCCTGCGTCTGTGGCCTAGACCTCAAGTGGCCTGCGTCTGTGGCCCAGACCTCAAGTGGCCTCCGTCTGTGGCCCAGACCTCAAGTGGCCTGCGTCTGTGGCCCACACCTCCAGTGGCCTGCGTCTGTGGCCCAGACCTCAAGTGGCCTGCGTCTGTGGCCCAGACTTCAAGTGGCCTGCGTCTGTGGCCCAGACCTCCAGTGGCCTGCGTCTGTGGCCCACACCTCAAGTGGCCTCCGTCTGTGGCCCAGACCTCAAGTGGCCTCCGTCTGTGGCCCACACCTCAAGTGGCCTGCGTCTGTGGCCCACACCTCAAGTGGCCTGCGTCTGTGGCCCACACCTCAAGTGGCCTGTATCTGTGGCCCACACCTCAAGTGGCCTGTGTCTGTGGCCCACACCTCAAGTGGCCTGCGTCTGTGGCCCAGACCTCAAGTGGCCTGTATCTGTGGCCCACACCTCAAGTCGCCTCCGTCTGTGGCCCAGACCTCAAGTGGCCTGCGTCTGTGGCCCAGACCTCAAGTGGCCTCCGTCTGTGGCCCAGGCCTCCAGTGGCCTGCGTCTGTGGCCCACACCTCAAGTGGCCTCCATCTGTGGCCCACACCTCAAGTGGCCTCCATCTGTGGCCCACACCTCAAGTGGCCTCCATCTGTGGCCCACACCTCAAGTGGCCTCCATCTGTGGCCCACACCTCAAGTGGCCTCCATCTGTGGCCCACACCTCAAGTGGCCTCCGTCTGTGGCCCACACCTCAAGTGGCCTCCATCTGTGGCCCACACCTCAAGTGGCCTCCGTCTGTGGCCCACACCTCAAGTGGCCTCCGTCTGTGGCCCACACCTCAAGTGGCCTCCATCTGTGGCCCACACCTCAAGTGGCCTCCATCTGTGGCCCACACCTCCAGTGGCCTGCGTCTGTGGCCCAGACCTCAAGTGGCCTCCGTCTGTGGCCAACACCTCAAGTGGCCTTCATCTGTGGCCCACACCTCAAGTGGCCTCCATCTGTGGCCCACACCTCAAGTGGCCTCCATCTGTGGCCCACACCTCAAGTGGCCTCCATCTGTGGCCCACACCTCAAGTGGCCTCCATCTGTGGCCCACACCTCAAGTGGCCTCCATCTGTGGCCCACACCTCAAGTGGCCTCCATCTGTGGCCCACACCTCAAGTGGCCTCCATCTGTGGCCCACACCTCAAGTGGCCTCCATCTGTGGCCCACACCTCAAGTGGCCTCCATCTGTGGCCCACACCTCAAGTGGCCTCCATCTGTGGCCCACACCTCAAGTGGCCTCCATCTGTGGCCCACACCTCAAGTGGCCTCCATCTTTGGCCCACACCTCAAGTGGCCTCCATCTGTGGCCCACACCTCAAGTGGCCTCCGTCTGTGGCCCACACCTCAAGTGGCCTGCGACACACTTACACTCACTTATACTCACTTATTTTCCACTTTCCCCAACACCTACCACCTGAATATTAGCACACACGTCTTATTCTCTTTCACTGAGTCATTGAACTCGATAACAACCTTCACGTTATGACCGTACAGCACTTGTCAGTCAACGGCTGAATCAATCATTGACGCTCGTTACGTCATCAACCACTCGTCTACATGTTCCCAAAATCATCCGAAATCACGTTTCGAACAAGTATTCAGATGATTTCATTCACTTTCATACACCAGAGCTAATTAACACACCACTTAACTCTGTAAAAAAAGGACTCTGGAAAGCTGGGAGGGGAGCAGGTAATCTTCCCTCGTTCAATAGGGCTCTAATAGAGCCAGAGGCGCGGGAGTGATCATCACAAGGAGAAAATTCAATTAAGAGCTTAGAAATACCTTTGCTAGAATATACCTCTCGAGGTATGCGATATATTCCTGACAGGAAGTGTCTGAAGTACATGTTCATTTATCAAGCCTTCGTCACTGACGTGAAGCAGAGGGTGTCAGGATAGCAGGTCAGGTGAAGCAGAGGCTGTTAGGATAACAGGTCAGGTGAAGCAGAGGGTGTTGGGATAGCAGGTCAGGTGAAGCAGAGGGTGTTAGGATAGCAGGTCAGGTGAAGCAGAGGGTATTAGGATAGCAGGTCAGGTGAAGCAGAGGGTATTAGGATAGCAGGTCAGGTGAAGCAGAGGGTATTAGGATAGCAGGTCAGGTGAAGCAGAGGTTGTTAGGATAACAGGTCAGGTGAAGCAGAGGGTGTTAGGATAGCAGGTCAGGTGAAGCAGAGGGTGTTAGGATAGCAGGTCAGGTGAAGCAGAGGGTGTTAGGATAGCAGGTCAGGTGAAGCAGAGGGTGTTAGGATAGCAGGTCAGGTGAAGCACAGGTTGTTAGGATAGCAGGTCAGGTGAAGCAGAGGGTGTTAGGATAGCAGGTCGGGTGAAGCAGAGGGTGTTAGGATAGCAGGTCAGGTGAAGCAGAGGTTGTTAGGATAGCAGGTCAGGTGAAGCAGAGGGTGTTAGGATAACAGGTCAGGTGAAGCAGAGGGTGTCAGGATAGCAGGTCAGGTGAAGCAGAGGCTGTTAGGATAACAGGTCAGGTGAAGCAGAGGGTGTTGGGATAGCAGGTCAGGTGAAGCAGAGGGTGTTGGGATAGCAGGTCAGGTGAAGCAGAGGCTGTTAGGATAGCAGGTCAGGTGAAGCAGAGGGTGTTAGGATAGCAGGTCAGGTGAAGCAGAGGGTGTCAGGATAGCAGGTCAGGTGAAGCAGAGGGTGTTAGGATAGCAGGTCAGGTGAAGCAGAGGGTGTCAGGATAGCAGGTCAGGTGAAGCAGAGGGTGTCAGGATAGCAGGTCAGGTGAAGCAGAGGGTGTCAGGATAGCAGGTCAGGTGAAACAGAGGGTGTTAGGATAGCAGGTCAGGTGAAGCAGAGGGTGTCAGGATAGCAGGTCAGGTGAAGCAGAGGGTGTCAGGATAGCAGGTCAGGTGAAGCAGAGGGTGTCAGGATAGCAGGTCAGGTGAAGCAGAGGGTGTCAGGATAGCAGGTCAGGTGAAGCAGAGGTCCCTAACATAGCAGAGCAGATAAGCAGGGGGAGACGAATCACTCGTATAGATGAATCAGAGGGAAAGAAGTCTTAAGTGAATACTTAAAGGTAATAACTTAAATGTAATACATAAATCTTAATATTTCAAGGTAGAAAACAGCGAGTTACTGTGATGGTGGAGCTCTCAGAATGACTTGATGTCACCAGCGAAGTCCCACAGGGTTCTGTACTCGGACCTGTTCTGTTCAGGACTCATGAAAACGACCTTTCACAGACTGTAGACTCATTCCTCTCAATGTTTGCTGAAGATGCTAAATTTATGAAAAGGAATAGACCAGAGGTGGACAGCAAGAGACTATAAGGCGACATGGACAAACTGAAGGA
>WNGS01039543.1:4543915-4563949 GCA_020271785.1 Procambarus virginalis
TGGGGCAACCTCATCTCCTCCTCCAGTAGTAGTTTGTGACGAGTTCCATAGAGGAGATTCGTTTTTGTTGAATATCAATATTGCTCTGAAATATATACTTTCATGGAAGCTTTCTGACACAATCATTGTATGCTAGCAGGCTTTTTCATCTAATTCCTCAATCACCACTCGCTTGATCACTGAACAACAGCGTACCAGTTGTATAACCCGTAAATCCCAGAGTGCCAGTTGTGTATCCCGTGAATCCATAGAGCCAGTTGTGTGTCCATGAATCCTGGACAGCCATTTGTATGCCCTGTGAATCCCAGAGAGTCAGTTGTATTCCCCGTAATCCCAGAGAGCCAGTTGTTTGTCCTGAGAATTCCAGGGAGCTAGTTGTATGTTCAGGGAGCTAGTTGTATAACCCTCTTTCTCCCTTCCACAGTTCTGTCGGTGGGGTTGAACTCAACGGAAAAGAACCTGGAAGACCTGGAACAGTGCGGGTTCAACTTTTGCCCCTTGGATTCCTCGAGCAACAGCAACAGCAGCAACAGCACCGACTCAGACGAGCCGCCGAAGTGGCAGATTTACACCATGGCCTCCGTCTACCTCGTATTCTCTCTCCTCTCCTCTGTCATTATCATCCTCTTTGTCGACCCCCTTAGCACGTAGGTATTTCGGGTCGTTGAATATTCAGGTGCTAGACCTTTGGACAGGTAGAGCATTCAATTGATAGTTGTGTCCAACCACTTGGGCTGGACGATAGAGCGACGGTCTCGCTTTTTGCAGGTCGGCGTTCAATCCCTGACCGTCCAAGTGGTTGGCTCCATTGCCCCCTCCCCCCACTGTCTCATCCCAAAGCCTTATCCTGATCCCTTCCCAGTGCTATAAAGGTCGTAAAGGCTTGGGGGCTTTCTCCTGATAGTTCCCTTCAATTGATAGTTTTATCTTTGATGCTTTGTAAAAAGTCATCTAGAAGATAGATAATTCAAAGTTGCTATAAGATAACTCAGAGGCGTCTTTACGATACCGAGACGCAGGCCACTTGAGGTCTAGGCCACAGACGCAGGCCACTTGAGGTCTGGGCCACAGACGCAGGCCACTTGAGGTCTGGGCCACAGACGAAGGCCACTTGAGGTGTGGGCCACAGATGGAGGCCACTTGAGGTCTGGGCCACAGACACAGGCCACTTGAGGTCTGGGCCACAGACGCAGGCCACTTGAGGTCTGGGCCACAGACGCAGGCCACTTGAGGTCTGGGCCACAGACACAGGCCACTTGAGGTCTGGGCCACAGACGCAGGCCACTTGAGGTCTGGGCCACAGACGCAGGCCACTTGAGGTCTGGGCCACAGACACAGGCCACTTGAGGTCTGGGCCACAGACGCAGGCCACTTGAGGTCTGGGCCACAGACGCAGGCCACTTGAGGTCTGAGCCACAGACGCAGGCCACTTGAGGTCTGGGCCACAGACACAGGCCACTGGAGGTCTGGGAGATGGCGTAGCTGGCCACACCCGCGCCCACTTCCCCTGGCGGGAACTAATTAAACAATAACCGGCCTGTCATTGGCCGCTGCTTCATGCCGCGAGATTAATGACGCCCCATTGGCCCATTCAAAGCGTCGTGTTCTCCTCACGCGGGAGGGGGGTTGGCCATACGCCCTGGACCCCTCCCTGTGGTCCATGAGGACTCACCAGACACCAGTCACTCACCACAGGGAGTGACTGGTGTCTGGTGAGTCCTCATGATGAGGAGGGTCTTTGAGAGTCCATCTGGGAGTCCTCATGCTGAAGGGCCCCTTAGAGTCCATCTGGGAGTCCTCATGGGGTTCATTTTGATAAACTACAATATTATATTAAGTTTGAGACACTTTTTTCTTCTATATGAACTGACTCTGAGTCACTAAAATAAATCAAAAGAAACACCTAAAGACATATTTATTTTCACCAAATTTATTTCCGTCAAAATAAATATCAAAATAAATCTTTATATTTTATTGAACCGGGTCTTCAGGAAGATTTTAATAAAAGATACGTGAACGTAGTGGAACACTATTCTTTATTTATACATTTTAATACATTTTTATTTATACATTTTTGTCCAGAGTGGTTATATAGCCAGTGAAATTAGTGAATATTTCGATCGTTTAATTACCCAACCACTTGGGCTGGACGGTAGAGCGACGGTCTCGCTTCATGCTGGTCGGCGTTCAATCCCCGACCGTCCAAGTGGTTGGGGGAACCATTCCTTCCCTTCCGTCCCATCCCCAAATCCTTATCCTGATCCCTTCCAAGTTCTATAAAGTCGTAATGGCTTGGTGCTTTCCCTTGAGAATTCTAAATTCGATCGTTTAATGATATCAACTTTACCTTTGGTTAATTTCGGTAGCTATTTACTGACCCAAAATTGATTCAGATGACAGAATGTTGATTACATTCTGTTAAATTAAATATAGTAAACATATATTTTAGAAAATATATTCCTAGTGCCCAGTTAAATATAGAAACCTATCAACAAGGTTGATAGGTTTCAACCTTGTTGAAACCTATCAACCAATAGGTTGAATAGGTCATTCTGATTAACATTAGAATGAGAAGACTGGAACATTCTAAAGCCTACTTCACTCTTGGTGTACCTCTTAATAATGTGGCTTTAAGACAGTCTCACGTTTCTCACAAGTAAATCAATAATGACGCTTTATTCAATGACCGGTTTATTCAACACGTTTCCTATTTAGAAGTTTATACACTTATTGAGGTAACTAGCGGTTCCTGTAAGGTGAAGGGAAGGGAATTGTCAGGGGGAAAGTGCCAAGCCATCACGACTATATAGCACTGGGAAGGGGTCAGGATAAGGATTTGGGATGGGACGGAGTGGAAGGAATGGTGTCCAACCACTTGTGGACGGTCGGGGATTGAACGCCGACCTGCATGACGCGAGACCGTCGCTCTACCGTCCAGCCCAAGTGGTTGGGTGAGGCAACTAGCGGATTGTATAGCAGAACCAGAACAGTTGTCAACGTTTGTGAAATGAGGAATGTGGCGGGAGAAGCCAGCCGGCCGGGCTTTGATCAAGTTCATGACTGTTGGGATATCCACTACGGGCTCACCATAGTCCGTGCTACTTGGAACTTCTTGTTCCAGGTAGCGAATCTCTAACAACAACAACATGACTGTTGGGGGTCGCGGAGGGGAGTTGATGGGCCAGAAATGGGTTGACTATTCCAAGCACTCGGGGCACACGCTCGGAGTTGAACTCAACTCTCAGGGCTTCAGTTGCCTGCCGGAGTCACAGGAACGCACAATGCCTCGTATAAGAATATATGAAGGTAACTACAGAAGTCCTATTGACCAATACGAGGCAGTTCCTATTTACAGTTCCTTGTATCTCAGTCATCACCTCCCGGGGACCAGTAGAAGGCCTGGTTTCTGGTAAGATCCAACCCGTTCTCGCACTTGCTTACAGTCAATATTGGCTTATTTATTAAGTGCATATGTGACATGCTAATTGATTGTGAATATTTTAGTTTATCTTGAAAAGATTCATAGAAAACACCGACTCACCTAACCTTCTTAGTATGTTAAGATAAGCATCTTATTGCTTCTTATTTACAATTATTACTTAATCTATCCAAGATCACTACTCAATCCCCCACCTCCGCCTCTATTCCTTTCCCTTCCTTCATCCCACATCTTCCCATCTTCAGCTCTCTCATTCCTTCTCTCCCCACCCACCTGTTCCAAGATCAAGTCTCTAATATATGCATAACGTAATTACAGGAGTCTTATCCATATTAAAACAGATTTCTATAAATATACGAAACGTAAAAAAATAATTTAGTGATTAGTTGCTAATAGTTTGGGTGAGGTATGAGCTTATTGATCTGGAGTACAACTCATTGTGCCGCTGTCCTGAAGCTTTGTCAACAAAACCTCAATAAATGAGCTTTAATTCAATAAAAGATTATAAATGAGCTTTATTTCAATAACATTCCAGCAGTGGAAGAAGAGACGATAAAGCATCCACGACTCTGTCCTTTTATTTAATGCTATTTAACTGTATTCAACTCTCCTGTTGCTCTGTAACTGCTTAGTTCAAGTTTAGCTGCGTGTAAGGTCAAAGGTGTTATGCTTCCCTACTTGGTGTGTGTGATGCTGAGGTGACTGTCCTCAGCATGCGTACTCACCTAGTTGTGTTTGCGGGGGTTGAGCTCTGGCTCTTTGGTCCCGCCTCTCAACCGTCAATCAACTGGTGTACAGATTCCTGAGCCTATTGGGCTCTATCATATCTACACTTGAAACTGTGTATGGAGTCAGCCTCCACCACATCACTTCCTAATGCATTCCATTTGTCAACCACTCTGACACTAAAAAAGTTCTTTCTAATATCTCTGTGGCTCATTTGGGCACTCAGTTTCCACCTGTGTCCCCTTGTGCGTGTGCCCCTTGTGTTAAATAGCCTGTCTTTTGCCTGTTAAATAGCGTGTTGGTGGTGCAGTGTTCAATCCCTGTAGGTCTCTGGTAGTGACTCGTAGCCCCCTTCACCTCAGCCTCCTCCTCCTCCTCCTCTCTTAACTCACCAAGCCTGAGATGACCCATCGCTCATACACGATATTCAACTTTTGACATCAAAGAAAAACTTTTTTTCCTCAAAATGCTTGAAAAAAAAAATACTTTTTCCAAAAACTGCTTTTAAAATTACTATAAGGAATACAGAATAATGACAAGGTACTGACTATGACTTTGTGCTTTTTAAATAAAAAAACAAAAATAATATTTTCATTATTAGAACATTATTATTTGTATTGTGGTTAGAACAGTCTTTCCTGGAGCGAGAGGACGGAGTTCGAACCCTGGTCAGGAAGGGACATTCTTGGACATTTCCTACACTGTTCAGCCCTGTTTACTATATCTTGAGGTTATCTTGAGATGATTTCGGGGCTTTTTTTTAGTGTCCCCGCGGCCCGGTCCTCGACCAGGCCTCCACCCCCAGGAAGCAGCCCGTGACAGCTGACTAACACCCAGGTACCTATTTTACTGCTAGGTAACAGGGGCGTAGGGTGAAAGAAACTCTGCCCATTGTTTCTCGCCGGCGCCTGGGATCGAACCCAGGACAACAGGATCACAAGCACAGCGTGCTGTCCGCTCGGCCGACCGGCTCTCCCTACTAAGGAACAATTGGGCCCTGATGGTGCTCTGATTGGCAGACCGTGAACTGAATTTTTTTTTGCCTAATGGAGTCAAATGGATTAAAGAAGGCAGAGGTCTTAGCCTCCAATAAACTCACCCGCGAGACGAAATAAAAAATATATCAATAATTTTACATTTTCAAGAAAAACAAAAGAATAACTATCATTTATTCAAGATTTAAATTTACGAAAAAAAAACTTTTAGTTTGTAATAACTGTCAACTTTAAATTACGAGAAGAAATAAATTTTCCAAATGTGGAAATAAGATGACAGCTCATGGAATTAAGCACCTCAAAAAATGAGATTTTCGAGATGAGCGTGAGAACTATGAATCACTTGAATATTAAATCCCTTAAGCTTTAAACAGGATTTATCTTACAGAACACTAAGAACTCTTCTCGAGGGAAGAAGAGAGACTGTGTGTTTGGGGCCAAGCACACTCCAACCACGCCATTAACCCTGTGTTGAGTCGTAAGCTTGCTTAGGGAAGAGTGACATTAGAATAAAGCTTTTCCCAGCTTTAAATACCTTTAATGTCTATCATTTTGACCTATGTAAACTGCAGGTTTTTTCCAGGGACATAACAATGATAGATCTGTCGCCTGATCAGCTTTTGAAAATCTGCTATAAAGCCCATATTGCATTGTTGCTAATGGGGCTACTGCCTGCCTAAGGTTTTCCACGTGTTGATTCATCCACACACACACACACACACCACACACACACACACACACACACACACACACACACACACACACACACACACACACACACACAATTGGGCCACACACAATCAGAGTGGTTGACAACTGGAATGCATTAGGAAGTGATGTGGTGGAGGCTGACTCCATACACAGTTTCAAGGGTAGATATGATAGAGCCCAATAGGCTCAGGAACCTGTACACCTGTTGATTGACGGTTGAGAGGCGGGACCAAAGAGCCAGAGCTCAACCCCCCGCAAACACAACTAGGTGAGTACACACACACCACACACACACACACACACACACACACACACACACACACACACACACCACACACCAACACACACACACACACACACACACACGATGTTGGTGATGTGTGATGTGTGTGTGTGTGTGTGTGTGTGTGTGTGTGTGTGTGGGGGGGGGGGGGTCCAATAAAGGACATAGTGATATATAGAGGACGGTTTTCCGACTGAAAGGTAAAGTCTGACAGGTGAACTAATTAACATCACAATCTCCTTTTGCAGGCATCCTCCACACTCTCTCTCTCTCTCTCTCTCTCTCTCTCTCTCTCTCTTCTCTCTCTCTCTCTCTCTCTCTCTCTCTCCCCTCCCTCCCCTCTGGTACATGTAATAACAGGTTCATGAAGAACCTCGTATATCATACTATCTTCAGGTTATCTTGAGATGATTTCGGGCTTAGTGTCCCCGCGGCCCGGTCCTCGACCAGGTCCCTAGCCCCAGGAAGCAGCCCGTGACCGCTGACTAACTCCCAGGTACCTATTTACTGCTAGGCAACAGGAGCATCAGGCTGAAAGAAATTCTGCCAATTGTTTCTCGCCGGCGCCTGGGATCGAACCCGGGACCACAGGATCACGGGTCTAGTGTTCTGTCCGCTTTCAATCTGGAGAAAGTTGCTCACCACAGAGGAATAAATCGGCAGCTAAAGTCTTTCACACAATCATAGAATCGTTAAGTGATTTATCTGCATTGTAAATTTTGTTATTTCATCTAGCAGGTATTCACGGGCGCTTGGCAGGTGAATCCATGCCTCTACAGTCTTATAGGAAAGTTTAGCTCTGCTGTGGAATATGGGAATCTTATAGGAATCTTCCTATACAGTCTTATAGGAATGATTAGCTCTGTTGTGGAATATGGGAATCTTATAGGAATTTCCTACCCACCTGAAGAAACACATAAGGAAACTGGAGAAGGTTCAGAGGTTTGCGACGAGGCTTGTCCCAGAGTTACGAGGGAAGGGATATGAAGAGCGACTGAAGGAACTGAACCTTACGACACTAGAGAAAAGAAGGAGAGAGGAGATATGATAGGGACATATAAAATACTCAGGGGAATTGACAAGTGGAAATAGATGAAATGTTCACACGTAATTAATAACAGAACGAGGGGACATGGGTGGAAACTGGAAACTCAGATGAGTCAAAGAGATGTTAGGAAGTTTTCTTTTAGCGTGTGGGTAGTGGAAAATGGAATGCACTTGGGGAACAGGTTGTGGAAGCAAATACTATTCATACTTTTAAGACTAGGTATGATAGGGAAATGGGACAGGAGGTCATTGCTGTAAACAACCGATAGCTGGAAAGGCGGGATCCAAGAGTCAATGCTTGCTCGATCCTGCAAGCACAAATAGGTAAATAGGTAAATAGGTAAGGTACACACACACACACACACACACACACACACACACACTCACTCACAAGAACAAGTGATGAAAGAAGTGATGTGAAAGAACAAGTGATGAAGCTGCGAAAAGCGGAGAACAAGAACACAGAGAATTGACAAGGAGGTGTGTGAAGAACTCAACAAGAGATTCCAGGAGGTCTTCAAGAAGCCCCAACAAGAACAAGGAGAAGCCCCTGCACTAAATGATGAGGTGGCAAACCAAGCAACCTTGAGGAATTTGACCTCACCAGTGATGAGGTCAAAAGGAACCTATTGGAGCTGGATGTGACAAAGGCTGTTGGGCCTGACAGAATCTCACCATGATACTAAAGGAGGTGCAGAAGCACTAAGTGTGCCACTCTCTATGGTGTATAAAGGGTCACTGGAAACAGGAAGACTTACCAGAAGTTGGAAGACAGCTAACGTGGATCCAATATACAAGAAGGGTGACAGGCAAGAGAGGCACTGAATTACAGGCAGTTTCCTTAACTTGTATACCATGCAAGGTAATGGAGAAGATCGTGAGGAAAAGGCTCGTAGAGCATCTAGAGGGAAATAACTT
The DNA here is from genome assembly GCA_020271785.1 of Procambarus virginalis. Taxonomy (NCBI): domain Eukaryota; kingdom Metazoa; phylum Arthropoda; class Malacostraca; order Decapoda; family Cambaridae; genus Procambarus; species Procambarus virginalis. Next base: position 4,552,035 of record WNGS01039543.1, read on the forward strand.
TGTAACGCACCACCAACATGGGTTCAGGGATGGTAAATCGGCCTACACAGGTTTAATAGAATTTTATGACCAAGCAACAAAAATTAGGCAGGAAAGAGAAGGGTGGGCCGACTGCATTTTCCTGGATTGCCAAAAAGCCTTTGACACAGTACCGCACAAAAGGCTGTTTAAAAAAGTTGGAGCAACAGGCAGGAGTAAAGGAGAAGGTGCTCCAGTGGATAAGGGAGTACTTAAGCAACAGGAAACAGCGAGTAACGGTGAGGGGGGAGACATCAGAGTGGCGAGATGTCACCAGCGGAGTCCCACAGGGGCTCAGTACTTGGACCCATCCTGTTTCTAATATATGTGAACGATCTTCCGGAGGGTATAGACTCATTCCTCTCAATGTTTGCTGATGATGCAAAAAATTATGAGAAGAATCAAGACGATGATGAAGATAGACAGAGACTACAGGGAGACCTGGATAAAACTGGAGGAATGGTCTAGAAAATGGCGTGCTAAAGTTCAACTCGGGAAAGTGTAAGGTGATGAAATTAGGAGAAGGGAGCAGGAGGCTGAACACAAGGTATCATTTGGGAGGGGAAAAACTGCAAGAGTCAAATAGAGTCAAATAGAGAGAAAGATCTGGGGGTTGATATCACACCGAACCTGTCCCAGAAGCCCACATCAAAGAATATCATCAGCGGCATATGCTAGACTGGCCAACATAAGAACTGCCTTTAGAAATTTGTGTAAGGAATCTTCAGAACCCTGTATACCACTGTTGTAAGACCAATCCTGGAGTATGCAGCTCCAGCCTGGAGTCAATACCTAGTTAAACACAAGACAAAGTTAGAGAAGATTCAGCGGTATGCCACCAGGCTCGTCCCGGAACTGAGAGGATTGAGCTACGAGGAAAGGCTAAAGGAGCTGAACCTCACATCCCTGGAAAACAGAAGAGTAAGGGGAGACATGATAACCACCTACAAAATTCTCAGGGGAATTGACAGGGCGGACAAAGAGAAACTCTTCACCACGGGTGGGACACGAACAAGGGGACACAGGTGGAAACTTAGTGCCCAGATGAGCCACAGAGACGTTAGAAAGAATGTTTTCAGTGTCCAGAGTAGTTAATAATGGAATGCACTAGGAAGTGATGTGGTGGAGGCTGGACTCCATACACAGTTTCAAGTGTAACTATGATAGAGCCCAGTAGGCTCAGGAATCTGTACACCTGTTGATTGACGTTGAGAGGCGGACCAAAGAGCCAAAGCTTCAACCCCCGCAAGCACAATTAGGTGAGTACAATTAGGTGAGTACAACACACACACACACACACACACACACACACACACACACACACACACACACACACACACACAAGAGAGCCTTGTTAAAGGCGGCAGGAGTGCCATGTTATGACCGCGTGTTGGTGTCATTGATTGGTCGCTTGTGCCTCACTGGACTACCACTGACACTGGTTCCCCAATTACACCCGAGGCAAATTACCCAACACGACGCCTGACAAATTAGGTCATCCCGGCGCCAGGAACCCTGGCAGTTCTGAACATAAAAAACAACATAAGAACAGGTGGAAACTGCAGAATAATGCTTTGGTTAGAGAATAAATAGCAACACTGCCTTGCATAGTGCAACCCTCGTTGCAGTATGCAAGGCAGTTGCTATGTATGTCCAACTATATCCAATTCTTACATTTGTCTAACCTGCGCTTGAACAATTAAACAATTCCTCTTCTGTTATGTCACCCGCCAACGTGTTTCATAAATCAACACTCCTATTTTCAAACCAGTATTTACCCAGTTGTGGGTGTGACTAGGTGCGACCCCTCGACCAGGCCTCCACCCCGAGAAGAAGCAGCCCGTGACAGCTGACCAACTCCCAGGTACCTATTTACTGCTAGGTAACAGGAGCATCAGGGGATGAAAGAAACTCTGCCCATTGTTTTCTCGCCGGCCCCCGGGATCGAACCCGGGCCCACAGGATCACGCGTCCAGTCCGTTACCCAAATGACTGGTGCTTGTGGCTTATAAAGCCCCTCTTCTGGGCCAGATGAATAGGAGACAGACTAAGTGTTTGATCGATGTGGCATTTTTGGTAATTACGAAATGAAAATCACTGCGGTCCTGCTGTGCCACAGCGCCTTGTCCCTTCCGGTTTGAGTTCTCGTGTTGAGGGCACCAAGTAGCGACTATATTGCAGGTATACATGTGTACCCACATTAGTCTACACCAGCTGGTGTAGACTGTAGACTACACCTCCCGACAGCTGGTGTAGATCGTCTGTTGTTGTTGTTGTTAAGATTCGCTACCTGGAACAAAAGTCCAGCAGCACGGGCTATGGTGATCCCGTAGTGCCTTTTGTAGATCGTCGGTTATACGGGTTCGTTAATCCATTGTATTTACCCAGGACCTCGTAGTAGTAGAGATGTTTTGTTTGCCAATCAGTCTTGGTGACTCCCAGCTTACGAGGTCGACATGACATGTCACCACTGACCTTGTCTGGTGACATCGTAGTCTCACTGTCGTCACGTGACCTGGGACCAGATTCATGAAGCAGTTACGCAAGTACTTACGAACGTGTACATCTTTCCTTAATCCTTGACGGCTTTGGTTACATTTATTAAACAGTTTACAAGCATGAAAACTTCCCAATCAACTGTTGTATTGTTATAAACAGCCTCCTGGTGCTTCGGAGCTCATTAACTGTTTAATAATTGTAAACAAAGCCGCCAAAGAATGAGAAAAGGTGTATAGGTTCGTAAGTGTAGGCGATGAGATACAATAACGTGGCTAAAGTAAGTTGACCAGACCACACACTAGAAGGCGAAGGGACGACGACGTTTCGGTCCCGTCCTGGACCATTATCAGGTTGTCTGTGAGTGGATATAGGATGTTGTTGTTGTTGTTGTTATAGATTCAGCTACTCGGAACAAGTTCCAAGAAGCACGGGCTATGGTGAGCCCGTAACTTACCTGGCACAGGAGCGGGGCAAGTAGCACGGGCACGGGCTATGGTGAGCCCGTAACTTACCTGGCACAGGAGCGGGGCAAGTAGCACGGGCACGGGCTATGGTGAGCCCGTAACTTACCTGGCACAGGAGCGGGGCAAGTAGCACGGGCACGGGCTATGGTGAGCCCGTAACTTACCTGCACAGGAGTGGGGCAGTAGCACGGGCTATGGTGAGCCCGTAGATGGATATAGGAAGGAACAGGTCAATAAATGAGGAAAGAGTGAGATGAGGAGCAGGTAAAAGAAGAAGGTAAGGTGTAAGGTAAAAAATAGGCACAAAATGAAAGATACGAATTGGGATGAGAACAAGAATAAGATGAGGTAAGAAAACGACAAAGGGGTAGGCTTTTGTCAAGGTCACGTTTGTTAAGAAGGTTGGAGCATTATTGTATGTACTGTGAAAGGGAAGAGTCAAGAGCACAAAGGCAGGACTAATTGAAATTGAAATTGAAATTGAAATTGAAATCAATATTATTGAGGTAAAATACACACAAAGGGGATGAGGTAGCTCAAGCTATTCTCACCCCGTTCAGTACATCGTGTTCATACATACATAGACACACATCACAAACAATAAACATATTACCAAACATTCTTAGAGATAAACATATACATTTCCTAAGGCAGGACTAAGGTCCATGTTGGGTGTGTTGTGTATCAGAGCAGAGTCATCAAGACTACCTCTGTGAAGACGCAATAAAGATTATTTTAGAAGAAGACCACTCAATAGGATAATTAAGAGTCCCTAACGTGAGAGAAGAGAGCATTGAGGTGAAGGTCAGAATGTGAGGTACTCACCTAGTTGTATTCACCTAGTTGTGCTTGCGGGGGTTGAGCTCTGGCTCTTTGGTCCCGCCTCTCAACCGTCAATATACTGATGTACAGATTCTTGAGCTTCTGGAGCTCTATCATATCTACACTAGAAACTGTGTATGGAGTCAGCCTCCACCACATCACTTTTCTAGTGCATTCCATTTACTAACCACTCTGACACTGAAAAAGTTATTTCTAATGTCTCTGTGGCTCATTTGGGTACTCAGCTTCCACCTGTTCCCTTGTTCGTGTGCCACACGTGTGAAATAATCCATCCTTGTCTACCCTGTCAATTCCCCTGAGAATTTTGTATGTGGGGATCATGTCTCACCGAGCTCTTCTGTCATCCAGCGACGTGAGGTGCAGTTCCCGCAGCCTTTCTTCGTAACTCATGCCTCTTTATTCTGGGACTAACCTAGTTTCATACCTCTGAACTTTTTCCAGCTTCGTCTGGTGCTTGACTAGGTACGGGCTTCATGCTGGGGCCGCATACTCCAGGATTGGTCTGACATACGTGGTATACAAGGTTCTGAATGACTCCTTACACAGGTTTCTGATGGCAGTTCTGATGTTAGCCAACCTCGCATATGCCGCTGATGTTATTCTTTTCAGGTGAAGTGACGTGAAGGTCAGAAGGTGAGAGAAAGTGAGATAAAGATCAGAAGGTGAGAGAAAGTGAGATAAAGATCAGAAGGTGAGAGAAAGTGAGATAAGATCAGAAGGTGAGAGAAAGGAGGTAAAGATCAGAAGGTGAGAGAAAGTGAGATAAAGATCAGGTGAGAGAAAGTGAGATAAAGGTCAGAGAGCAAAGAAACAAACACCTAAAACACTGAGCGTCTTGTGAAAGTTTATTTAAGCAAATGTATGTTTGTGGAGGATGATGGGCTGACCACCTGCTGAGAGGCTCGCCCTCCAGGGGGTACTCTCGAGGATGACTTGAGAGTGACTGTGTGTGCTGACCTCCCTTTGCATTCACCGGGCTGTAGGAGGCCTCGAACGCTGGACCCCCACGTGTGTGAGGGGACGCTCTATCGACCTCCCTCTTTCTACACATGGGGGAGCCAGCACCTGGGCACCGCCTCTCTACCCCTCAGGTACCTGTTCCACTGCTGCTAAAGTTGTGAGTGGAGGTGGCTGCCACTACCTCCACTTGCAGCTTGCAATTCTTATTGATTGTTCTTGCAACACATGAATAGTTTCTTGTGTTGCTAGCTTCCACCTGTGTTGCCAGCTTCCACTTGTGTTGCTAGCTTCCACCTGTGTTGCCAGCTTCCACTTGTGTTGCTAGCTTCCACCTGTGTTGCTAGCTTCCACCTGTGTTGCCAGCTTCCACTTGTGTTGCTAGCTTCCACCTGTGTTGCCAGCTTCCACTTGTGTTGCTAGCTTCCACCTGTGTTGCCAGCTTCCACTTGTGTTGCTAGCTTCCACCTGTGTTGCCAGCTTCCACCTGTGTGCTAGCTTCCACCTGTGTTGCCAGCTTCCACCTGTGTTGCTAGCTTGCACCTGTGTTGCCAGCTTCCACTTGTGTTGCTAGCTTCCACCTGTGTTGCCAGCTTCCACTTGTGTTGCTAGCTTCCACCTGTGTTGCTAGCTTCCACCTGTGTGCTAGCTTGCACCTGTGTCGCCAGCTTCCACCTGTGTTGCCAGCTTCCACCTGTGTTGCTAGCTCCACCTGTGTTGCTAGCTTCCACCTGTGTTGCTAGCTTCCACCTGTGTTGCCAGCTTCCACCTGTGTTGCCAGCTTCCACTTGTGTTGCTAGCTTCCACCTGTGTTGCCAGCTTCCACTTGTGTTGCTAGCTTCCACCTGTGTTGCCAGCTTCCACCTGTGTTGCCAGCTTCCACTTGTGTTGCTAGCTTCCACCTGTGTTGCCAGCTTCCACCTGTGTTGCCAGCTTCCACTTGTGTTGCTAGCTTCCACCTGGTTGCTAGCTTCCACCTGTGTTGCTAGCTTCCACCTGTGTTGCTAGCTTCCACCTGTGTTGCTAGCTTCCACCTGTGTTGCCAGCTTCCACCTGTGTTGGCCAGCTTCCACCTGTGTTGCTAGCTTCCACCTGTGTTGCCAGCTTCCACTTGTGTTGCTAGCTTCCACCTGTGTTGCCAGCTTCCACCTGTGTTGCTAGGCTTCCACCTGTGTTGCTAGCTTCCACCTGTGTTGCCAGCTTCCACCTGTGTTGCCAGCTTCCACCTGTGTTGCCAGCTTCCACCTGTGTTGCCAGCTTCCACCTGTGTTGCTAGCTTCCACATGTGGTTGCCAGCTTCCACCTGTGTTGCCAGCTTCCACTTGTGTTGCTAGCTTCCACCTGTGTTGCCAGCTTCCACCTGTGGTTGCTAGCTTCCACCTGTGTTGCCAGCTTCCACCTGTGTTGCCTAGCTTCCACCTGTGTTGCTAGCTTCCACCTGTGTTGCCAGCTTCCACCTGTGTTGCCAGCTTCCACCTGTGTTGCCAGCTTCCACCTGTGTTGCCAGCTTCCACCTGGGCCTGTTCAGTTCGTCTGTGTGATTAAGTATCTTGTATGTTGATACCATATCTCCTGTATATTCTAGTCCCTCGAGGGGTCCTAGATAAAGTAATTATAAAGAGATAGCGTCAGTATGACTATAAAAGCTATGTAACCTATAGGGTCAAGGATTATTACAGGAACATTACAGGAACAATATTACAGGAACAATATTACAGGAACAATATTACAGGAGCATTACAGGAACAATATTACAGGAACAACCGTGGACATCTTCAAGAGGAAACTAGATTGTTTCCTTCAAGGAGTGCCGGACCAACCGGGTTGTGGTGGGTATGTGGGCCGGCTGCGGGCCGCTCCAAGCAAACAGTCCTGGTGGACCAAACTCTCACCAAGTCAAGCCTGGCCTCGGGCCGGGCTTGGGGAGTAGAAGAACTCCCAGAACCCCATCAACCAGGTATCACCAGCACGGGCTATGGTGAGCCCGTAGTGAACTTCCTGGCACTGGAGTGGGGCTAGAACTGATATGCCTTTCGATTGATCAATGAAGATTAAGCCACCTAAGAGGTGGCACGGGCATGAATAACCCGTAAATCTGACTTCATTACATATAGGTTGTCCTTAGTCTGGTGTATCTTCTGTTCCGATTGATTGATAAAGATTAAGCCACCCAAGAGGTGGCACGGGCATGAATAGCCCGTAATCTTCTGTTCCTGCTTAGTCTTTCTCTTAGAACTTTTAAATCTAGGGATACGTCAGATTCTCCCAAGAAGGCTTAATTGAACATTTCCCCTTACTTATATTGTGTGTTTGTCCGCTCCACCGAGGGAGCCGGTTGGCCGAGCGGACAGCACGCTGGACAATTGTGATCCTGTGGTCCTGGGTTCCATCCCGGGCGCCGGCGAGAAACCAATGGGCAGATTTTCATTCACCCTATGCCCCTGTTACCTAGCAGTAAAACAGGTACATGGGTGTTAGTCAGCTGTCACGGGCTGCTTCCTGGTTGTAACAAAAAGGAGGCCTGGGTCGAGGACCGGGCCGCGGAAACACTAAAGCCCCGAAATCATCTCAAGATAACCTCTCCCTCTCCTCTCTGTAGGTAGACCACGTGGTCATTCACAGTCATGTTGATCACGATGTTTTTACTAGCCTTAGGCTGGTTCTTGGCTTTGGCTACTATGTCATTGTCATGCTGCTTCTTCACCAGTTCACTCATGCCTATATACTCGTTCCTCGATCTTTCACACTCGCCGTGTTTCAGTTAGGTTCTGAGATTTGGTCATTCTGTCACTCTCTTTTGCTACACCGTGTTCCCGCCAGGCCCTGCATGTCCAACGGTATAGGTTAAGTAATAATTGTAATTAAGAAGCAATAAGATGCTTATCTTAACATACTAAGAAGGTTAGGTGAGGTCGGTGTTTTCTATGAAGTTTATCAAGGTAAACTAAAATATTCACAACCAATTAGTACGTCACATATGCACTTATTAAATAAGCCAATATTGACTCAAAGCAAGTGCGAGAACGGGTTGCAGCATGTCAACCCTTGTACCTGTTTAGCAGAGTTTGCAGAGTCGATCTTCAGCTCCTGGGTCCTTGTACTCTGATGGCCATCTCTGCACTGACTCCAGACTCTCTTTTGTTTCATGTATTCTAGGTAATGCTTCTTAAAAATGGGACAAAACTTGTAGTCGACCTAGTAAGTAAGTTGTAGAGTGGAATTAAAAAAATATATTGTCCAAAATTCCTAAGAGAGAGAGAGAGAGAGAAAAAACCAAAAACAAAAGAGAGAGAGAGGATGAGAGAGAGAGAGAGAGAGAGAGAGAGGAGGAGAGGGAGGAGGAAGAGAGAGAGAGAGGAGAGATGTAGGCGGAATAAAGATCAGATAGAGGGTGGGAAATAAGAGGTAGGTATAATCTCCTGTTATGATCGTCCCAAGACACTAGTCTCGCCTCCATTAATGTTAAGAACAGTATCATTAAAATGTTTGAAGTACCAAAGAAATTCCTTGTTGTCCAAAATAAGTCCCAAAAAAGAATGTAGTAATTAGATACATAGTAACTCATAAGGGGTGTTAATGATGTACCTAGTGAAATGCAAGCAAGAGCTGTTATCCTCCCAACTCATCGGAACCTGCTCCAGAACTTATTATTTTCATGGAATGTACTTTGAAACTATCACATTGGGAAGCTATCATACTAAGGAACCTTTGAAACTGTATAGCAATGAACTGTAATCCTACCATCAGCTCAGTTGAAGACCTCTTCTAGAGACCCATTGTATATCATGAGCATGTATATCATCGTTAGAATAAACTTGATTCATTATGAAAGTTAGTAACAATCATATATGAAGAGGATGAGCTTGTAGCGCAATGTTGTGCCAGAGCCTTCATGTATCGACTTGACCTGATCATTCCTTGTATCAAACCTGTTGGGCGAACAAGTGGTCCTAGATGCGTATTCAGCCTGGGAGTAATGATCGCTGTGGAGTGATGTTTCTTTGAAAAGGACAGTTCCAGCTGAGAACTGTTGAAGGTTGATAGGCTATGTTACGGGGGACTACTGTAGTCCCACGAAGTTGTGGCCAGCCGGAACTTTAGAATGGTGGGCCAGTAGATAACATTAAGAACCATCAACGGTGAAGAATAGACTTCTTGCCCGTCTCTTCACTTTGTCCAAAAGTCTGACGAAAGATGGAGGACAGGAAATTCAGATAAGTGAGTGCATCTAATGATGGAGCGAACTTGTCCTTCTTATAAGGTTTTGCAGCTCCTGCTGTCAAGGAAGGCGTGAAATGCGCCGTACGGCTGTAAAATTTCCTGACTGTCTTTTGGTCTAGGTAAGCACAGGTTCTTCATTGTTGTTTGAAGGTCGACTTTTATTCCCAAAATTTCAGTTTCATCTGTGAACTCCAAGTTTTTGCCCCCACCTTTGCAAGCCTGTCCGATTTGCGATGTGTAGTTGAGTGACAGTCCCCATAGAGTCATAAATTAATGAAGTGCTGTCTGGGATCATTCCGCTCATAGGTTCGAATTCCTCATCACGCCCATTAGATTGTTTCATCATCCCCTTTGTCTCCTGACAGCTGGTTGAACAGCACTTTTTTGTGATTCAGTAGTCCTGAGTTCCGGGTTTCGATCCCCGTTGGAGGAGGAGAGAAACAAATGGGCGAGTTTCTTATTCACCCTGTGAATCTGTTCACCTAGCAGTAAATAGGTACACTGGGAGTTAGACAGCTGTCTACGGCTGCTTCCTGTGGGATTGTACAAAATGGAGGCCTGGTCGAGGACCGGGCCGTAGGGATGCTAAGAACCCCGAAATCATCTCAGATGTAACCTGCACGATAACTCAAGATAACCTCTTATCACACGTAAATGTGACCCTGCCATCTCCTACTCCAGTAAAAAAAAAATCTCCCTCTATTCTCTCTCTCCTCTCTCTCTCTCTCTCTCTCTCTCTCTCTCTCTCACTCTCTCCTCTCTCTCACTCTCTCGTCTCTCTCTCTCCTCTCTCTCTCTCCTCTCTCTCATCTCTCTCTCTCTCTCTCAATAGTCCAACAAAACACGATTTGTCGGTCCCGGCAAATATAGACAAAAACTAATATCTGGAAATTATAGTTTGGTTTTATAACGACAAGTGACATAGGTGCGGTATTTGCTTGTCCAAAGGCGAGTGTGACCTCTAAGACCAGTCACCACGTGGGGGGTGCTGTAATCTGCTAATTACATCTCGAGTCATTAAATGTAGCGTAATTTGGTTGTTATATGACGCTTCGATAATTTTCAGTCAATAGGTCCTCCCGTTTGGGGAGTACTGTTGTGTGTGTGTTTGTTTTTGTTTTTAATTGGTTTGTCTGTTTCAATTTTTTTTTTATTTTCCTAGTTTTGTTTAAGTTAAGTATATTGTATATTTAGTTTACTATTGTTTACATTTAGTCATTATTAAAGAATATTGTTTACATTTAGACATTTTCAAAGAATTTGTTTACATTTAGTACATTTTCAAAGAATATTGTTTACATTTAGACATTTTCAAAGAATATTTTTTTACGTTTGACATTTTCAAAGAATATTGTTTACATTTAGACATTATTTCAAAGAATATTGTTGTACATTTAAACATTATTTTCAAAGAAATTTTTTCATTTAAACATTATTTTCAAAGAATATTTTGTATTATTTGTGGAAAAGTTTTCTCGATTAATTGATAATGGTAATAATTAATAAAAATAATATTGATAAATGTGATGTATATACAAATAATAAACAATTTCTAAATAGAAATAGAGACAAAATTATTGCTAAAAAACTTTCGGTTTCTTTGGTTCAAAGTCTCAAGAGGAGGTCCGCTGAGTGCACTACTGCTTGTCTTGCAATTACCTTGTGGTTGTTGTGCCTAATTGGACCATTGGGTCCAGTGGCAGCAGTTAATTGTCATTAGCGTTGTTAAACCGACCCTTCTAATTACCGCCACAACCTTTTCAAACTCTCGATAATTCACGTATTTGGAAATGAGTTGATTTGTGAGGATGTGGTCACGGTATGTGACCACACCATGTGGTATGTGACACGGATGTGGTTAAGATGTGGCCACGGAAGGACCTGAAAGATGTGGTTCACACATCAGACACATCCCCCAGCGATCACAGCTCCATCCTGGGATGTGTCACCATATTACAACAGAGCTAAACTTTCCTATAAGACTGTATAGGAAGATCCCTATAAATTCCCAGTATTCACAACAGAGCTAACTTTCCTATAAGACTGTATAGGAGATTCTATAAGATTCCCATATTCCACAACAGAGCTAATACTTTCCTACTAAGACTGTATAGGAAGATTCCTATAAGATTCCCATATTCACAACAGAGCTAATCTTTCCTATAAGACTGTATAGGAGATTCCTATAAGATTCCATATTCCACAACAGAGCTAATCTTCCTATAAACTGTATAGGAAGATTCCTATAAGATTCCCATATTCCACAACAGACTAATTTTTCCTAAAGACTGTATAGGAAGATTCCTATAAGATTCCCATATTCCACACCAGAGCTAACCTTTCCTAAAACTGTATAGGAAGATTCCTATAAGATTCCATATTCCAACAGAGCTAATCTTTCCTATAAGACTTATAGGAAGATCCTATAAGATTCCCATATTCACAACAGAGCTAAACTTTCCTATAAGGACTGTATAGGAAGATCCTATAGTCCCATATTCCACAACAGAGCTAAACTTTCCTATAAGACTGTATAGGAAGATTCCTATAAGATTCCCATATCCACACAGAGCTAATCATTCTTAAGAACTGTATAGGAAGATCCTATAAGATTCCCATATTCCACAACAGGGCTATCTTTCCTATAAGACTGTATAGGAGTATCCCTATAAAGATTCCCATATTCCACAACAGAGCTAAACTTTCCTATAAACTGTATAGGAAGATTCCTATAAGATTCCCATATTCCACAATCAGAGCTAATCTTCCTATAGACTGTATAGGAAGATCCCTATAAGATTTCCCCATATTCCACAACAGAGCTAATCATTCCTATAAGACTGTATAGGAACATTCCTATAGATTCCCTATTACCACAGCAGAGCTAACCTTCCTATAAAACTGTATAGGAAG
>WNGS01039543.1:4570255-4584916 GCA_020271785.1 Procambarus virginalis
GGTAATAATCACGGGGAAAACGCCAAGCCATTTCGACAGTATAGCACTTGTAAGGGGTCAGGATAAGGATTTGGGCACGGGATGGGGGGTGACGGAATGTGAATGGTGTTTTGTTTACAACTCACTTGGACGGTGGGGATTGAGTCGACCTGCATGAGACCGTCACTCTGCCGTCCAGCCCAAGTGGTTGGACAAGAGGTAGGAGTAGCCCATAAACGCACTATTACGTCTTGATACTTCATCAGCAGATGGACCTACATAAAATATGTTTCCTGTCCTACGCAAATCAGTTAGAAACAATTACATCTAACAGTTAGGCCCCTTGTTCAAAGGAGATTGAACGTTCACAAATGACACGAAAGAAATAGGTGAATAATGAGCATATTTCCCAGTACATTTCTGTGTTAGTGAACCCACAGATACGAAACTGAAATTTTATGAATTCAAACTTAACTCTAAGTGAATGTAACACTAACATTAAACAGTATATCAGATGTCACCCAAACCACACTAGACGATTTAGTGATGATAGCCCCGCACTCCACAAGACCACACTCCTGAATTCTATATTCACCAGGAATTGCAAAAAACAGCTCTCAGAGGCCCTAAACTTCATTTGGAGAGTGAGCCTACATACTGGTGTAGGTAGGCTTCAGTTAGCCCCGACACACATAATACACGATGCAGGCGATGAGTCACAATACAGTGGCTAAAGTATGTTGACCAGACCACACACTAGAAGGTGAAGGGACGATGACGTTTCAGTCCGTCGTGGACCATTCTCAAGTCGACTTGAGAATGGTCCAGGACGGACCGAAACGTCGTCGTCCCTTCACCTTCTAGTGTGTGGTCTGGTCAATAATACACCGCAGATCGCACCATTCCACACAATAGGAAGTCAGGCAGACGCAAAACAAAACTAGACTAACATCTTAAAAAAAATTTAAATAAATAAAGCTTAAATCATCATCTTAAACACTCATCATCTTAAATCATCATCTTAAATCAGCTTAAATAAATTTCTTAAAAAATAAATTGAAAGAGTACTAAAGCTTAGATTACAACACATAAGGAATGAGAGTGACTGCATAACCTTGTAAACATGACTTCATAACAGGGTGCTCCTGCCTCTCACAAGTACTAAACCACTATGACATGACACACAGATCTCACAATAACGTGATGCATCAAATGAACAATTTACCATGTCGTAGCTCAGTCGATTAAAGCAGCGTCTGGGATGCTCCCGGACGCAGGTTCGAATCTTCGTCACGGCCCCTTGTGGATTTGTTCACTATGACATGGCCTGAGAGGCCACGGAAGACAAGCAAAACGCTGATGTAATATACAAAGGTTTCGCCAAAACTTTCGACAAAAGTTTTCGGCGTTATTGCGCACAAAATGTGAAAAACAAAATTACTGGCAAAGTAGGGAGATGAATCTTTAACCTCCAATGAACAGAACGCAGAGTGTAATAGCCAACACAGTGAAATTAAGATCATCCACCGTGAAAAGCTCGGTCGACCCTAAGGTACTGTCCTTACTCAGATACCAAGGACACAAACTACAATCCTCCATCATCCTATGCGAAAGGATGAATTTCGCGACGCCACGATTTGCATGAGAGTAGACAACATAGAGGACACAGAAAACCTCCAGTATGAGGTAAAGCAGGTCTTCCAGTGAGCCACACACAACATGATGTTAAACGGAGACACGTTCCAGCTCCAGTACTGTGGTAAAAAAAAACTATCCAAACAGGGACCACATATAAATCAGACATAATCCCCAAGCCTCGCCAGTGACTTCTCTGATGTACAGCTACAGTAAGTAATTAAGGCTATGGTGTGTGGGTATCGTCCTGGCTGGGTTAGGCTATGGTGTGTGGGTATCATCCTGGTTGGGTAAGGCTATGGTGTGTGGGTATCGTCCTGGTTGGGTAAGGCTATGGTGTGGATGTTGACTTGAGTGGGTAAGTCGGTGTAGGAGGCTGAGTAAACACGCTGGAAACACACACACACACACCACACACACACACACACACACACACACACACACACACACACACACACACACACACACACACACACACACACACACACACACACACATGATAGAGCCCAATAGGCTCAGGATCTGTACACCAGTTCATTGACGGTTGAGAGGCGGAACCAAAGAGCCAGAGCCAACCCCCGCAAGCACAACTAGGTGAGTACACACGTACACACACACACACACACACACACACACACACACACACACACACACACACACACACACACACACACACACACACACACACAACACACACACACCAAGGGGGGTGGGGGGGGATTGATGTTCTTGAATATAGGTGAGATAATATGTGTGTTTGTAGAGTATAGTGTTATTGTTGTTCGGAGTGCTTGGAGTGCTGCCTGAGTGCAATGTCTGTTGTTGTTGCTGTTGTTGACAGGGTTGGGGGGGGGGAGTTTCAGAGTGTTTGTGGAACCTAATGAACAAACACGGCCTAGTAGATTACCATATCAGCCTTGTTGATGTGTTTAATTAAATTTGATGTCATTAGGCTTAGAAACGAGGACTCGGTGTTAGGGTGTTTTACCATACAAGTCATTTGTTTACATTCAGATCATTTGTTACATACAAGCCATTTGTTTACTGGTTTAATTATATGGTTCCTGGTGTGGCCTGGTACCTTCCATACACTCTAGGACAGGCTCTGTGGGTCACCTACACCCTATCCTCCCTTCCCTACACCCTGGTGCTGTGTACAAGAACAGGTCCTAGGGGGTAGCCTACAACCCTAGCCGCCTACACCCTGGCCTATGCCCTGGCCCTATGCCCTGCCCCTATGCCATGGGCCCTACGCCCTGGCCTACACCTGGCCCTACACCCTGGCCCTACACCCTGCCCTACACCCTGGCCCTACACCCTGGCCCTACACCCTGGCCCTACACCCTGGCCCTACACCCTGGCCCTACACCCTGGCCCTACACCCTGGCCCTACACCCTGGCCCTACACCCTGGCCCTACACCCTGGCCTACACTCTGGCCCTAACCCTGGCCCTACACCCTGGCCTACACCCGGCCCTACACCCTGGCCCTACACCCTGGCCCTACACCCTGGCCCTACACCCTGGCCCTACACCTGGCCCTACACCCTGGCCCTACACCCTGGCCCTACACCCTGGCCCTACACCCTGGCCCTACACCCTGGCCCTACACCCTGGCCCTATGCCCTGGGAACCCTACCGGAAACGTTGCTACATTCAGTGTGTCTGTCCAGTTGTGTTAATCAGCAGTAATTACTTTTAGCAAAACATTAAGTAATGTATATATATTTTAATTTGTTAATGGCAGTTTTTATACAAAAAAAAAAAAAACATCTTTTCCACTCAGTTGTAGTTCCTGTTTCTCTTACTTTATCAACCTTCCATATACCTCCCATACATCTCCCCATACACCTCTCATAGATCTGTCATACACCTCCCATAAATCTGTCATAAACACTCCATAGATCTGTCATACACCTCCCATAGATCTGTCACACACCTCCCATAGATCTGTCATACACCTCCCATAGATCTGTCATACACCTCCCATAGATCTGTCATACACCTCCCATAGATCTGTCATACACCTCCCATAGATCTGTCATACACCTCCCATAGATCTGTCATACACCTCCCATAGATCTGTCACACTTTCATAGATCTGTCATACACCTCCCATACATCTGTCATACACCTCCCATACATCTGTCATACACCTCCCATACATCTGTCATACACCTCCCATACATCTGTATACACCTCCCTACATCTCCCCATACACCTCTCATAGATCTGTCATACACCTCCATACATCTCCCCATACACCTCCCCTAGATCTGTCACAAACCTCCCATAGATCTGTCAACACCTCCATACACCTCTCATACTCCTTCCATACAGCTCCCATACACACACCACCCTCATGCACAGGTTCCCTCTCAAACCCTACCTGTAAGCGGTTCCGAGGATCATTGTCTCACGGCCCAGTCTCTCACATGGTCAGAGACCGGGCCTGACCAGGTTGGTGGTATGATCAACCAGGCTGTTAGACGCTGCTCATCGCAGTCTGAGGTATGACTCACAGCCTGGTTGATCAGGTATCAGTTGGATGTGTTTATTAGGTTCAGTTTTGAACAGTGTAAGAGGTCGTTGTTGAAAAGTCTTGGGCTTTTGATGTTGATAGAGTTCTTAGAGTACGCATTATGCCTCTGCTACACGGGAGACATCTGTCCACGAGGCTCACCATAGCCCGTGCTTCTTGCCCCGCTCCTGTGCCAGGTAAGTTACGGGTTCACCATAGCCCGTGCTACTTGGAACTTGTTCCGAGTAGCTGAATCTATACCAACAGCAAGCTTCGACGGGAGACATCTGTCCACGAGGCTAACCATAGCCCGTGCTTCTTGCCCCGCTCCTGTGCCAGGTAAGTTACGGTTCACCATAGCCCGTGCTACTTGGAACTTGTTCCGAGTAGCTGAATCTATAACAACAACAACAGCCTCTGCTATTTTTGCACTTCCTGCCATGCCTCATGGTCTTATTTATAAGTATTTCCTTGTGCAGATTTAGTACCAGTCCCTCGAAATATGTTTACAGGTGCAGATTATTCAGCGGTCCTCATAAGGTTTCTCAATGTCAAGAAACTGTTCGTACTAAAGTGCCCTTATCCTTATCTCCCAGAGGACCCAAAACAGAAAACGGGAGAGAGTATGTCAATTTGTGAGATGCTACCATTTCTAGTACGACGATTTTTGGTCTTAGATTGAATATACGTCAAAATGCGTCGTGTTATAAGGAGGACGGGTTGATCATATCCTAGTATAGCTATATAATCAGCCCATATATGAGCTGACCCTATATCTAATAGTAATGTGCCTATTTTCTCGAGGCTTGATCAAGGCTTGCATTATCTATCTGTTCTTATCAATTTATTTCTGAGAGATCTTTGTTTATAAGTTCAAGCTAATCTGGTTATTATTGAAATTGAATTAACAGAAGTTTCCTCCTTTTGGGGTTGAGAGACTGTGCGGGTTTGTGAGTTTCAGTTAAAGACGCAAATACTGGATTTACCTCATTTAGGTAAATCCTGAACCATAACCTATGACTTTGTTTGACTGTCGATACCCCGAATGTTGGCAGATACTAATAAGACACACGACTGATATTAGAATATTTTTGGAAATTTATTTTATTTGGTGTTAATAGCTGTTTTTTTTGGTATGGTTGGGTCTTTGTGTCCAACACACACACAGACACACACACACACACACACACACACCCACCTGAAGAAACACATAAGGAAACTGGAGAAGGTTCAGAGGTTTGCGACGAGGCTTGTCCCAGAGTTACGAGGGAAGGGATATGAAGAGCGACTGAAGGAACTGAACCTTACGACACTAGAGAAAAGAAGGGAGAGAGGAGATATGATAGGGACATATAAAATACTCAGGGGAATTGACAAAGTGGAAATAGATGAAATGTTCACACGTAATAATAACAGAACGAGGGGACATAGGTGGAAACTGGAAACTCAGATGAGTCACAGAGATGTTAGGAAGTTTTCTTTTAGCGTGAGAGTAGTGGAAAAATGGAATGCACTTGGGGAACAGGTTGTGGAAGCAAATACTATTCATACTTTTAAGACTAGGTATGATAGGGAAATGGGACAGGAGTCATTGCTGTAAACAACCGATAGCTGGAAAGGCGGGATCCAAGAGTCAATGCTCGATCCTGCAAGCACAAATAGGTAAATAGGTAAATAGGTAAGTACACACACACACACACACACACATACACACACACACACACACACACACACACACACACACACACACACACACACACACACACACACACACACTCACACACACTCACACACACACACACACACACACACACACACACACACACACACACACACACACACACACACACACACACACACACACACACACACATTAATACACCTTTCCTACTCGTCATCTCTCCCTGGCCTCATACAGGCACACACACACACACACACACACAAGAGAGCCTTGTTAAAGGCTGCAGGAGTGCCATGTTATGACCGCGTGTTGGTGTCATTGATTGGTCGCTTGTGCCTCACTGGACTACCACTGACACTGGTTCCCCAATTACACCCGAGGCAAATTACCCAACACGACGCCTGACAAATTAGGTCATCCCGGCGCCAGGAACCCTGGCAGTTCTGAACATAAAAACAACATAAGAACAGTGGAAACTGCAGAATAATGCTTTGGTTAGAGAATAAATAGCAACTGCCTTACATAGTGCAACACCTCGTTGCAGTATGCAAGGCAGTTGCTATGTATGTCCAACTATATCCAATCTTACATTTGTCTAACCTGCGCTTGAAACAACTAAACAATTCCTCGTCTGTTATGTTACCCGCCAACGTGTTTCATAAATCAACACTCCTATTTTCAAACCAGTATTTACCCAGTTGTGGGTGTGACTAGGTGCACCCTCGACCAGGCCTCCACCCCGAGGAAGCAGCCCGTGACAGCTGACCAACTCCCAGGTACCTATTTACTGCTAGGTAACAGGGGCATCAGGGTGAAAGAAACTCTGCCCATTGTTTCTCGCCGGCCCCCGGGATCGAACCCGGGCCCACAGGATCACGCGTCCAGTCCGTTACCCAAATGACTGGTGCTTGTGGCTTATAAAGCCCCTCTTCTGGGCCAGATGAATAGGAGACAGACTAAGTGTTTGATCGATGTGGCATTTTTGGTAATTACGAAATGAAAATCACTGCGGTCCTGCTGTGCCACAGCGCCTTGTCCCTTCCGGTTTGAGTTCTCGTGTTGAGGGCACCAATTCTCGACTATATTGCAGGTATACATGTGTACACACATTAGTCTACACCAGCTGGTGTAGACTGTAGACTACACCTCCCGACAGCTGGTGTAGATCGTCTGTTGTTGTTGTTGTTAAAGATTCGCTACCTGGAACAAAAAGTTCCAAGCAGCACGGGCTATGGTGATCCCGTAGTGCCTTTTGTAGATCGTCGGTTATACGGGTTCGTTAATCCATTGTATTTACCCAGGACCTCGTAGTTAGTAGAGATGTTTTTGTTTGCCAATCAGTCTTGGTGACTCCCAGCTTACGAGGTCGACATGACATGTCACCACTGACCTTGTCTGGTGACATCGTAGTCTCACTGTCGTCACGTGACCTGGGACCAGATTCATGAAGCAGTTACGCAAGTACTTACGAACGTGTACATCTTTCCTTAATCCTTGACGGCTTTGGTTACATTTATTAAACAGTTTACAAGCATGAAAACTTCTCATTCAACTGTTGTTATTGTTATAAACAGCCTCCTGGTGCTTCGGAGCTCATTAACTGTTTAATAATTGTAAACAAAGCCGCCAAAGAATGAGAAAAGGTGTACAGGTTCGTAAGTGTAGGCGATGAGATACAATAACGTGGCTAAAGTAAGTTGACCAGACCACACACTAGAAGGTGAAGGGACGACGACGTTTCGGTCCGTCCTGGACCATTATCAGGTTGTCTGTGAGTGGATATAGGATGTTGTTGTTGTTGTTGTTATAGATTCAGCTACTCGGAACAAGTTCCAAGTAGCACGGGCTATGGTGAGCCCGTAACTTACCTGGCACAGGAGCGGGGCAAGTAGCACGGGCTATGGTGAGCCCGTAACTTACCTGGCACAGGAGCGGGGCAAGTAGCACGGGCTATGGTGAGCCCGTAGATGGATATAGGAAAGAACAGGTCAATAAATGAGGAAAGGGTGAGATGAGGAGCAGGTAAGAGAAGAAGGTAAGGTGTAAGGTAAAAAATAGGCACAAAATGAAAGATACGAATGGGATGAGAACAAGAATAAGATGAGAGTAAGAAAACGACAAAGGGGTCGGCTTATGTCAGGTCACGTTTGTTAAGAAGGTTGGAACATTATTGTATGTACTGTGAAAGGGAAGAGTCAAGAGCAACAAAGGCAGGACTAATTGAAATTGAAATTGAAATTGAAATCAGTTTATTGAGGTAAAATACACACAAAGGGATGAGGTAGCTCAAGCTATTCTCACCCCGTTCAGTACATCGTGTTAATACATACATACACACACATCACAAGCAATAAACATATTACCAAACATTCTGAGAGATAAACATATACATTTCCTAAGGCAGGACTAAGGTCCATGTTGGGTGTGTTGTGTATCAGAGCAGAGTCATCAAGACGGCGTCTGTGTAGACGCAATAAAGATTATTTTAGAAGAAGATCAATCAATAGGATGATTAAGAGTCCCTAACGTGAGAGAAGAGAGCATTGAGGTGAAGGTCAGAATGTGAGGTACTCACCTAGTTGTATTCACCTAGTTGTGCTTGCGGGGGTTGAGCTCTGGCTCTTTGGTCCCGCCTCTCAACCGTCAATATACTGATGTACAGATTCTTGAGCTTCTGGAGCTCTATCATATCATTTGAAACTGTGTATGGAGTCAGCCTCCACCACATCACTTTCTAGTGCATTCCATTTACTAACCACTCTGACACTGAAAAAGTTATTTCTAATGTCTCTGTGGCTCATTTGGGTACTCAGCTTCCACCTGTGTCCCCTTGTGCGTGTGCCACACGTGTGAAATAATCCATCCTTGTCTACCCTGTCAATTCCCCTGAGAATTTTGTATGTGGTGATCATGTCTCACCGAGCTCTTCTGTCATCCAGTGACGTGAGGTTCAGTTCAGGCAGCCTTTGCTCGTAATTCATGCCTCTTAGTTCTGGGACTAGTCTAGTGGCATACCTCTGAACTTTTTCCAGCTTCGTCTTGTGCTTGACAAGGTACGGGCTCCATGCTGGGGCCGCATACTCCAGGATTGGTCTGACATACGTGGTATATAAGGTTCTGAATGATTCCTTACACAGGTTTCTGAAGGCAGTTCTGATGTTAGCCAACCTCCCATATGCCACTGATGTTATTCTTTTGATGTGAATTGACGTGAAGGTCAGAAGGTGAGAGAAAGTGAGATAAAGATCAGAAGGTGAGAGAAAGTGAGATAAAGATCAGAAGGTGAGAGAAAGTGAGATAAAGATCAGGTGAGAGAAAGTGAGATAAAGATCAGAAGGTGAGAGAAAGTGAGATAAAGGTCAGAGAGCAAAGAAACATACACCTAAAACACTGAGCGTCTTGTGAAAGTTTATTTAAGCAAATGTATGTTTGTGGAGGATGATGGGCTGACCACCTGCTGAGAGGCTCGCCCTCCAGGGGGTACTCTCGAGGATGACTTGAGAGTGACTGTGTGTGCTGACCTCCCTTTGCATTCACCTGGGCTGTAGGAGGCTCGAACACTGGACCCCCACGTGTGTGAGGGCGACGCTCTATCGACCTCCCTCTTTCTACACATGGGGGAGCCAGCACCTGGGCACCGCCTCTCTACCCCTCAGGTACCTGTTCCACTGCTGCTAAAGTTGTGAGTGGAGGTGGCTTCCACTACCTCCACTTGCAGCTTGCAATTCTTATTGATTTTTCTTGCAACACATGAATAGTTTCTTGTGTTGCTAGCTTCCACCTGTGTTGCTAGCTTGCACCTGTGTTGCCAGCTTCCACCTTTGTTGCCAGCTTCCACCTGTGTTGCTAGCTTGCACCTGTGTTGCCAGCTTCCACCTGTGTTGCCAGCTTCCACCTGTGTTGCTAGCTTGCACCTGTGTTGCCAGCTTCCACCTGTGTTGCCAGCTTCCACCTGTGTTGCTAGCTTGCACCTGTGTTGCCAGCTTCCACCTGTGTTGCTAGCTTGCACCTGTGTTGCCAGCTTCCACCTGTGTTGCTAGCTTGCACCTGTGTTGCCAGCTTCCACCTGTGTTGCCAGCTTCCACCTGTGTTGCTAGCTTGCACCTGTGTTGCCAGCTTCCACCTGTGTTGCTAGCTTGCACCTGTGTTGCCAGCTTGCACCTGTGTTGCCAGCTTCCACCTGTGTTGCTAGCTTGCACCTGTGTTGCCAGCTTCCACCTGTGTTGCCAGCTTCCACCTGTGTTGCCAGCTTCCACCTGTGTTGCCAGCTTCCACCTGTGTTGCTAGCTTCCACCTGTGTTGCTAGCTTCCACCTGTGTTGCTAGCTTCCACCTGTGTTGCCAGCTTCCACCTGTGTTGCCAGCTTCCACCTGTGTTGCCAGCTTCCACCTGTGTTGCCAGCTTCCACCTGTGTTGCCAGCTTCCACCTGTGCCCTGTTCAGTTCGTCTGTGTCATTAAGTATCTTGTATGTTGATACCATATCTCCTGTATATTCTAGTCCCTCGAGGGGTCCTAGATAAAGTAATTATAAAGAGATAGCGTCAGTATGACTATAAAAGCTATGTAACCTATAGGGTCAAGGATTATTACAGGAACATTACAGGAACAATATTACAGGAACAACCGTGGACATCTTCAAGAGGAAACTAGATTGTTTCCTCCAAGGAGTGCCGGACCAACCGGGTTGTGGTGGGTATGTGGGCCGGCTGCGGGCCGCTCCAAGCAACAGTCTGGTGGATCAAACTCTCCCAAGTCGAGCCTGGCCTCGGGCCGGGCTTGGGGAGTAGAAGAACTCCCAGAACCCCATCAACCAGGTATCAACCAGCACGGGCTATGGTGAGCCCGTAGTGAACTTATCTGGCACAGGAGTGGGGCTAGAACTGATATGCCTTTCGATTGATCAATGAAGATTAAGCCACCTAAGAGGTGGCACGGGCATGAATAACCCGTAAATCTGACTTTCATTACATATAGGTTGTCCTTAGTCTGGTGTATCTTCTGTTCCTGCTTAGTCTTTCTCTTAGAACTTTTAAATCTAGGGATACGTCAGATTCTCCCAAGAAGGCTTAATTGAACATTTCCCCTTACTTATATTGTGTGTTTGTCCGCTCCACCGAGGGAGCCGGTCGGCCGAGCAGACAGCACGCTGGACTTGTGATCCTGTGGTCCCGGGTTCCATCCCGGGCGCCGGCGAAAAACAATAGGCAGAGTTTCATTCACCCTATGCCCCTGTTACCTAGCAGTAAAACAGGTACATGGGTGTTAGTCAGCTGTCACGGGCTGCTTCCTGGGTGTGGAGGCCTGGTCGAGGACCGGGCCGCGGGAACACTAAAGCCCCGAAATCATCTCAATATAACCTCTCCCTCTCCTCTCTGTAGGTAGACCACGTGGTCATTCACAGTCATGTTGATCACGATGTTTTTACTAGCCTAGGCTGGTCCTTGGCTTTGGGTGCTATGTCATTGTCATGTTGCTTCTTCACCAGTTCACTCATGCCTATATACTCGTTCCTCGATCTTTCACACTCGCCGTGTTTCAGTTAGGTTCTGAGATTTGGTCATTCTGTCACTCTCTTTTGCTACACCGTGTTCCCGCCAGGCCCTGCATGTCCAACGGTATAGGTTAAGTAATAATTGTAATTAAGAAGCAATAAGATGCTTATCTTAACATACTAAGAAGGTTAGGTGAGGTCTGTGTTTTCTATGAAGCTTTTCAAGGTAAACTAAATATTCACAACCAATTAGTATGTCACATATGCACTTATTAAATAAGCCAATATTGACTCTAAGCAAGTGCGAGAACGGGTTGCAGCATGTCAACCCTTGTACCTGTTTTGCAGAGTTTGCAGAGGCGATCTTCAGCTCCTGGTCCTTGTACTCTGATGGCCATCTCTGCACTGACTCCAGACTCTCTTTTGTTTCATGTATTCTAGGTAATGCTTCTTAAANACCGCGCCACGCACGAACCAATCAGGCCGCGCCCCGCGCAAACCAGTCTAGCCGCGCCCCGCGCAATCCAATCAGACCGCGCCCCGCGCACACCAATCAGGCCGCGCCCCTCACAAACCAGTCTGGCTGCGCCCAGCGCAAACCAATCAGACCGCTCCACTCACCACTTTCGCTCAATTATTCTTACTCCACATACTCCCTACTCCACTGACAATACCGCGCAAGAACCCGAAGCCCCTTGCCATCAGGCCTCGGGTCTCGCCGGAGCGCTGGCCCTGTCCCTGGCCAGAGCGCTGACCCCGGACGTCGACGGAGTACAGTCCTTACTCCTCTCCCTCCTGTCCTGTCCCACAGAGCACCTGAGTCTCCCGTCCCGTCACAGTGTTATAAGTGAGGGTGTCATCGCGGAATAGTGTCCGGTCCCGCAGCACCATGTATATCTCCCTCCTGCGCCACTGTTCTTGGCCTACCACACCCGACAACCTTTCACAAGACTTGTACACTCTTCCACTTCGAAGCTGCATTTTGGCACAGTTAATAATGTCATGTGCATCAAGAATAACGTTAATGTAATATCAGAGATTAAGGTAAATATAGTGAGATAAGGTGGAATATAGTGAGATAAGGTGGAGACAACGGGTGGGTGAAGATAGGTGTGGAGATGGTGTGTTGCTGATGGTGACACCAGAGCTGTTTGGTGTGATGGTGACATGAATGTGTGCAGCGTGATAGTGACTATGGTGAGGGACTTGTGTGGTGTATAGTGACTATGGTGAGGGACTTGTGTGGTGTATAGTGACTATGGTGAGGGACATGTGTGGCGTATAGTGACTGGTGAGGGACTTGTGTGGTGTATAGTGACTATGGTGAGGGACTTGTGTGGTGTATAGTGACTATGGTGAGGGACTTGTGTGGTGTGTAGTGACTATGGTGAGGGACTTGTGTGGTGTGTAGTGACTATGGTGAGGGACTTGTGTGGTGTATAGTGACTATGGTGAGGGACTTGTGTGGTGTATAGTGACTATGGTGAGGGACTTGTGTGACGTATAGTGACTATGGTGAGGGACTTGTGTGGCGTATAGTGACTATGGTGAGGGACTTGTGTGGTGTATAGTGACTATGGTGAGGGACTTGTGTGGCGTATAGTGACTATGGTGAGGGACTTGTGTGGCGTATAGTGACTATAGTGAGGGACTTGTGTGGTGTATAGTGACTATGGTGAGGGACTTGTGTGGTGTATAGTGACTATGGTGAGGGACTTGTGTGACGTATAGTGACTATGGTGAGGGACTTGTGTGGCGTATAGTGACTATGGTGAGGGACTTGTGTGGCGTATAGTGACTATGGTGAGGGACTTGTGTGGCGTATAGTGACTATAGTGAGGGACTTGTGTGGCGTATAGTGACTATGGTGAGGGACTTGTGTGGCGTATAGTGACTATGGTGAGGGACTTGTGTGGTCTATAGTGACTATGGTGAGGGACATGTGTGGCGTATAGTGACTATGGTGAGGGACTTGTGTGGTCTATAGTGACTATGGTGAGGGACATGTGTGGCGTATAGTGACTATGGTGAGGGACTTGTGTGGTGTATAGTGACTATGGTGAGGGACTTGTGTGACGTATAGTGACTATGGTGAGGGACTTGTGTGGTGTATAGTGACTATGGTGAGGGACATGTGTGGCGTATAGTGACTATGGTGAGGGACTTGTGTGGCGTATAGTGACATGTCACCTGTGTCATCACCGCCCTCCCCCCCCCCCCCCCCGTAACAAACCCATCAAAACTTAGCAACAAAACAAAGCCAAACAAACCGTAAAAGGAACACAAACGTTTCAGACGTTTGTGTACAACAAACGTCAGCCTCTGACGTTTGTTGTACAAAGGTCTCACGGCTCAGTAGGCCGTGAGACGGACCCGGAACACAAGAGTGATAATCTCTGATGACTCCAGAGGACACTGGGGGCCCCTCGGTGGAGCGACGGTACACTCTTCCTGGTCCGAGTTCGATCCTCGATGGTCCCAACTGAGCCTACATACCTCACCTTCCTGGTATGGTCCCTTCTAAGGATTACTTCCCTTTCCGTCTTTTTCAGGTCCTTATTCTCACATTTCTTCCACTTCCTCCTCATAATTTCCTACCTTCCTTACCTTACCACTTGAACTGGACGGTAGAGCGACGGTTTCGCCACTTGCAGGTCTGGGTTCAATCCCCGACCGTCCAAATGGTCACCCTACCTTCCTTCCGACCTTTCCCAAATCCTTAGCCTCGTAACCCTTCCAAGTGCTGTACAGTCGTAATGGCTTGGCGCTTTCTTCTGATAATTGCCTTACATTCCACTCGTGTTAAATTGTAGAATCCATCCTCACTATCATCCATCTATCATCCTCACTATCATCCATCTATCATCCATCATCCTCACTAACGGTACAAGAAGTCAACCAGCTATGAACAAGTTAGTGTGATGAAAGGGAGCAGTAGAACAACAGAAGTACTTTTAGCTTAGTACTTTCACATTAGTTTCTATAGAGGCTATCTTACCCTGTCAAAGTAGGAGAGACAGGTGTATGTATATATATGTGTGTATATAGGTATATGTGTGTGTATTTGTATACAGGGAATGTGGAAGCTGGTCAGAATTACATTTCCCTTTGTAAACGCACATTAATGACACTATGTAAAAAGACGCCTCGAACACTGTTTATGTAGAACAGACGTAAATATGTGTATTTACGTATGTAGATTAGCTTAACATTTTAAAAGCACTATAGTCACGTTCTGTGGTTGTTGTTCAATAAATCCTTGAATTATATGTTTAACACATCTCTAACCCTGTCACATGGAGGACAGAAGAAAATGTAAATATGCTGGTTAGCATTGTAAATGTCTGGCCACGT
>WNGS01039543.1:4587802-4602795 GCA_020271785.1 Procambarus virginalis
ACCTTCAAGTCCGGGTCCCTAAACGGGGCAGCAACCAACCTATCGCTCTGCAGCAACCGAAAACGAGCACGCAACGCCTGAGCTGCCTGCACCCGAATATAGTCATCAGTGGACTGGGTGTACTGAGTCACAAACAAGCAACAAAACTCACATGACTCCAGGTCGAAGGTGCCACAGACCCAGCAGGCAACGTGATGGAGGCAGGAAAGGTGAAGGTCTCCCGGAGACAAAGGAACTGAGCAACCCTCAAACTTGCACAAGGCGAGGAGGGACCCAGGGGTCACATCCATCAGACCCACACATCCCCCATGGGAATTCTCAGGGTCCTAAGACGGAACTCACACTCACGAAAGGCTCAGGCAGGGTACCGCTAACCAGTACCCAATAGTACCAACAAACTGCTAAAGCTACACCCTGGGATGTGTACACTCATGGGGGCCCCTAGCGGGGGACCACCAAGACACAATGGGTGAGACCAACCAAGGGGCAAACCTCCCCACCAGTCAAAAATACAAAAAAGAAAAGAAAATCCGGAAGAGGACAAAGTGCCCCGATGGAACAAAGCCGGCCGCTATGAGAGGTGACAACTAGCTGCACAGTACCCTGCGCCTCAACAATGCAAAATACCCCTACCAAAGGCAAATAAGGATGCATGAAAACCCCAGCACACTAAGGGCAGTCAATCACCTAGCAGCAAAAGACCAAGCAGAGGTAGATCCTAAAGTGACTTGTGGAAGGTGGTCCCAAGCCCAAGGGCAGTACTTGCACCTAGGGAAGGGGACCTAGGCACATGCAGCCCGAGTACAGTACTTGTGAAATTACTCCTGGCTTGCCACCGCCAAGAAACAGCACCACACCAGAATGGTGCAATCGTTTTTTTGTCCTCCAGCTCTGTGCCAGGCACAGAAGGCAATAATTAGCTTACTTACCTTGAGGATACCTTGAGGTGCTTCCGGGGCTTATCGTCCCCGCGGCCCGGTCATCGACCAGGCCTCCTGGTTGCTGGACTGATCAACCAGGCTGTTGGACGCGGCTGCTCGCAGCCTGACGTATGAGTCACAGCCTGGTTGATCAGGTATCCTTTGGAGGTGCTTATCCAGTTCTCTCTTGAACACTGTGAGGGGTTTGCCAGTTATGTCCCTTATGTGTAGTGGAAGCGTGTTGAACAGTCTCGGGCCTCTGATGTTGATAGAGTTCTCTCTCAGAGTACCAGTTGCACCTCTGCTTTTCAACGGGGGTATTCTGCACATCCTGCCATGTCTTCTGGTCTCATGTGATGTTATTTCTGTGTGCAGGTTTGGGACCAGCCCCTCTAATATTTTCCACGTGTAAATTATTATGTATCTCTCCCGCCTGCGCTCAAGGGAATACAGATTTAGGCTCTTTAGTCGGTCCCAATAGTTTAGATGTTTTACCGAGTGGATTCTAGCAGTAAAGGATCTCTGCACGCTCTCCAGGTCAGCAATTTCACCAGCAGTGAAAGGGGCTGTCATTGTGCAGCAGTACTCCACTCTAGAGAGCACAAGCGTTTTGAAAAGTGTCATCATCGGTATAGCATCTCTAGTGTGAAAAGTTCTTGTTATCCAACCTGTCATTTTTCTTGCAGTTGTGACGGCTACTTTATTGTGTTCTTTAAAGGTAAGGTCTTCCGACATGAGTACACCCAGATCCTTTACATTGCCTTTTCGTTCTATGTTATGATTTGCCTGAGTTTTGTACGTGGTTTCCGTTTTTATATTTTCATTTTTTCCATAGCGCATGAGCTGGAACTTGTCTTCGTTAAACACCATATTATTTCTGTAGCCCATAGAAAGACCTGATCTACATCTGACTGGAGGTTCGCCGTGTCCTCTATGTTGCCTACTCTCATGAAGATCCTAGTGTCATCTGCAAAGGATGATACAGTGCTATAGGTTGTGTTCTTGTCTATGTCCGATATGAGGATGAGAAAAAGTACTGGAGCAAGCACAGTACCCTGGGGGACTGAGCTCTTAACGGTTGACGGGTTGGATTTTATTTTGTTGACTATTACACATTGGGTTCTGTTGGTCAGGAAATTGTAGATCCATCTGCCTACTTTTCCGGTAATTCCTTTTGAGCGCATTTTATGGGCAATAACACCATGGTCACATTTATCAAAAGCTTTTGGTGGAATTGGAAAGCTTTGGAGGTGGAATTCATAACACGAATTAAGTGAACCAGAGTCAGGAGAACAGCTGAATGACAACTTGTAAACGATAGAGCATCCAAAGCTCGCAAGCAACCAAAGGGGCTGCACAGCCACACACGAAGGGAAGGGAACTATCAGGGGGAAAGCGCCAAGCCATTACAACTATATAGCACTTGGAAGGGGTCAGGATAAGGATTTTGGATGGGACGGGGGGGGGGAGAAAGGAATGGTGCCCAACCACCTGGACGGTCGGGAAGCCACAGACGAAGAAAAAGCAAAGTGATCAAGCTGAGATGTCTGAGATAGTCTTACAGAGAAGGACAAGGAGGTGTGTGAGAGCTCACATAAAGATTCCACGAGGTCGACACAAGAGTAACAGTCTCAACACAGAGAGTGGAGGATTGTGGAGGACCAGATACCTGGTTGATACCTGGTTGATTGGGTTCTGGGAGTTCTTCTACTCCCCAAGCCCGGCCCGAGGCCAGGCTCGACTTGTGAGAGTTTGGTCCACCAGGCTGTTGCTTGGAGCGGCCCGCAGGCCCACATACCCACCACAGCCCGGCTGGTCCGGAACTTCTCTTAGAAAACAGTCCAGTTTTCTCTTGAAGATATCCACGGTTGTTCCGGCAATATTTCTTATAGTCGCTGGGAGGATGTTGAATAACCGCGGACCTCTGATGTTTATACAGTGTTCTCTGATTGTGCCTATGGCACCTCTGCTCTTCACTGGTTGAATCTTGCATTTTCTTGCATATCGTTCACTCCAGTACGTTGTTATTTTACTGTGTAGATAACATTACATTTAGTAGTCACTGAAGAAGAGATTAAACACCACCTGGAGGAGCTGGAGGAGCAACATAAGCAATGAAGCTAGACTTAATACCACCTTAGAGGGCCTGACGGCTGAGTGGACAGCGCTCAGGATTCGTAGTCCTAAGGTTTCGGATTCGATCCCCGGCGGAGGCGGAAACAAATGGGCAGAGTTTCTTTCATCCTCATGCCCCCTGTTCACCTAGCAGTAAATAGGTACCTGGGAGTTAGACAGCTGCTACGGGCTGCTTCCTGGGGATATGTAACAAAAAGGAAGCCTGGTCGAGGACCGGGCCGCGGGGACGCTAAACCCCGAAATCATCTCAAGATAACCTCAAGATATGGCTGGTGGAGGAGACTACAAAAGTGCTTTGTCACCCGCCGCCTAACATTCATTATAAAAGACTCGAGGGCGGAGATCCGCAGTTTTGGGCAAAGGCAAAGATAGTGCCATTATTCATACAAGACGCCAGACAGGAGGCACTCAATTATAGACCAGTGTCACTGGCATGCAATCCTTGCAAAGTGCTGGAGAAGGTGTCAAGGATATGAATAATGGCGCACCTAGAGGGAATAAACTTTGTAATGAATGGCAGCGTGGATTTAGGAGATAGACATACGTGACAATCTCTACAGTCATGTGACAAACTCACCAAGATACGACAGGGATAATGAGGCTGGGTTGACTGTATCTTCCAAGACTGTAATAATGCATTTGATACAGTTCATTACGCAGCCCGTCGTCCTAACATTTCCCAACGTCAAGAAATCGGTCAGTTTAAAGTGGTCTCTCCTAACTTACCAGAGGACCCAAAACAGAAAACGGGACAATACGTCATATTCGCCAGCCGCTTCCATTTTCTAGTACGACAATTTTTGGGCCTTATGTAACGCATACGAACGAAAAGCGACGTTCTTTGTAGAACGTAGAACACCTCGTTCTGAACTCCCTGAGGCCATCTGAGAAAACCATCTATGAATAATTATCAAATCAAACAAAACTGTAATAATGATCATCCCAGAAGAAGCTGTAAAACACCGGATATCTTGAGATTAGGTTATCTTGAGATGATTTCGGGGCTTTAGTGTCCCCGCGGCCCGGTCCTCGACCAGGCCTCCACCCCCAGGAAGCAGCCCGTGACAGCTGACTAACACCCAGGTACCTATTTTACTGATAGGTAACAGGGGCATAGGGTGAAAGAAACTCTGCCCATTGTTTCTCGCCGGCGCCTGGGATCGAACCAGGACCACAGGATCACAAGTTTAGCCTTATTAAGGTTATATATATAACCTTAACCAAGAAACGAACCATAAAACGCTTTGGGGGAGATAATATCCTGTTCAACCCAGTAGTGAAGACCTGGTTGTAAACCTATTGGCTGGTCGTGTTCCAAGAGTAAAGTTCAAATGAGGTATGTTAAGGGAAAGCTCTCTACGTCCTCTGACAGGACTTGGCTTCTCTCTGCTCACCTGTGTACTGAAGAGTGATACAAATGTGGTTAACAGAACTATAGCCAGCCACAGGTTTAGAGCCTGTCTTAGAGCTTGCCAGAGGGTTAGAGCCTATCTTAGAGCTTCCCAGAGGGTTAGAGCCTGTCTTAGAGCTTGCCAGAGGCTTAGAGCCTGTCTTAGAGCCTACCAGAGGTTTAGAGCCTGTCTTAGAGCTTGCTGGAGGCTTAGAGCCTGTCTTAGAGCCTACCAGAGGCTTAAAGCCTGTCTTAGAGCCTACCAGAGGCTTAGATCCTGTCTTAGAGCCTACCATACAGCCTACCCGAGATTCTGTCAGGGATGGCCCGTGGCAACACCTGTCGTCCCCTCCCGTCACCCGGCCTGTCTCAGATCATCTAATTTTCACCTAATGTTCTTGGTCCCCTCCGGGGTCCCAAGGACTGTGGGGTCCCGGAGACGGGGTCCCAAGGACTGTGGGGTCCCGGAGACTGGGGTCCCGAGGACTGAGGGGTCCCGGAGACTGGGGGTCCCGAGGACTGAAAACTAAGAGACACGAGGAGAGTGACAATCGTCAAGAATATTGTAATTACTTATTTCCAAAATATCGTGAGTACGGAAAACATTAACAGCTAGTACAACGAAAGTTGAGTTCGAACCCACATCACGGCCCTTGTGGATTTGTTCATTCGAACGTGGATTTTGGGTTTGGGCTGGATGCAAAGTTACCAAAATGCTATATGTTTCTTTTTGAAGCTAATCAGCCCTATGATGACCCAACTAAACGCCAGAAAATGAAGAGGCAAAGACGTTTTGGTCCGTCGTGGGCCATCATCAAGTTGTATAATGGTCCAGGATGGACCGAAACGTCTTCGTTTCGGTCCGTCTTCTGGTGAATGGTTTGGTCATCTTCAGCTACGTTAATTAAAGGAAAACTATGAACGAATTGGAGGTGTCAGAACAATGTTGGTATAGGATTGGTAATGCCAAAGTTAGTATAGGATTGGTAATGCCAATGTTGGTATAGGATTGGTAATGCCAATGTTGGTATAGGATTGGTAATGCCAATGTTGGTATAGGATTGGCCAGGCATGATCCACATTGCTTCATGAAAGAAGATTTGATATCTTACAATGTTTTCTGTTGCTTAGGTTCGCCCTGGGACGAGTGTACGTCTGTATGTAGCGGTCCCGTCGACTCCAGCACCAGTCACGCGTCACCTTTCGTAAGTACAATGACGTTGTTGTGTGCTTTAGAACACTTGTTTAACTCTCAAGGCAGGGGAAGAACGGTTGACTGACAGGTATCACTGATTGCCAGCGTATTAAGACGGTTTATGTAATGTGCTACAGTTGAGAGGCGGGACCAAAGAGCCGAAGCTCAACCCCCTGTATTGTGGGTTCTGGGTGTGTGGTTGACTGGTGCTGGTGGGTGATGCGTGTATGAGTGGGCTGCGTGACACTCCAGCACCCTAGTACTGTGTACTCACCATCCCACACCTGGTTCCTTGATGACCCAAAATTTAAGAGTACTCCCCACGCAAACACATGTAAATGAGTTATGGTCTGTGTATGCGTCAGTGTTTTGCCTTTACATCATGTGAGTATTTTTTTTTTTTTAGTGGCGGGTGGTGAGTTCCGGCTCTTGGGCCCCGTATCGTAACGGGAATCGGGTGGTGTGATAGGCCCTCCCTGGTGTGACCTGCTGGTCCTGCCCCTTGGTGTGACCCCTCGTCCTGGTCCTGCACCCTGGTGTGGCGGCGTAGTTGTACTTTCTAAACAGTTTACGTGCCGGCGCCGCTACGAGGTCGCCCTCGGCCATATTCCACTTGGGCTGACAGCGATCGCAGCGCTGCTGGGCTCCTAAACTCCTTAGTATGACGACGTCCCCGACAATATCTGGTTGTGTGATTTGGTCCGGAGACTGGGGTCACGAGGACTGGAAACTAAGAGACTTGGGAGAGTGCTGATCGACAAGAATATGTGGGGTCCCCACATATTATATGTGGGTCAATATGCAATATAGGGGTCAGAGCAGGAGAGATTGCTGAAATAGAGGGAATACAGAGAACATATACGGCACGCATAGACGAGGTAAAGCACCTAAATTATTGGGATCGTCTCAAAGCTCTCCAAATGTACTCATTAGAAAGAAGACGAGAGAGATATCAAATAATATACACCTGGAAAATACTGGAGGGCCAAGTACCAATCTGCACAGGAAAATAACAACGTACTGGAGTGAACGATAGGAAGAAAATGCAGAATAGAACCAGTGAAGAGNCTACATTCGAAGGATGTAGACAAATTCTCACCAGGATGCTTGTGAGAAACTGGTTATATGAAGGCACACAACATTTGAGCCATTAGCGAGAGTGAATCATAATGGATGCACTCCCGCTAATGGAGTGCATCCATTAATGATGGATGTACTCATCCATCATTAATGGCTGTAACAAGTGGAGTGCCACAAGGGTTGCTTTCCAACCGGTTTTAATCCTCAGATGTTGATCATTGCAAATTAATACACATTGGAGAAAATCAAAGAGGGGACAACCAAGAAAAAAGTGAAGATTGTGAGCAATAACGCAAAGCGAAATAGACAGTGACGTACTCGGTACAAGACAGACAGAATACTTCACTCAGAGGCAGTTATTTTGGGTTTCCGTCCCAGAACGTCGTGAACAAATCGTTGGTACACTTTTGCCCAGAGTATTGTTTTGCTCGCCATATTTGAGTACATCACCGTAAACCTTTTTACAAAAGCTGAATTGGTTCAATCCTCATTAACGATGATTCAGGGATGACTTAATCAAAGTCATACCAGACGGTTAGACACTGCTTGATTCAGGAAAAAAAATATATATAACATTTCCAGCCAATTATAATGACTAGACCATAGCTCAGAAGATGGGCAAGAGACGACGTTTCGGTCCATCCTGGACCAATATCAAGTCGGTCCATAATGGTCCAGGACGGACCGAAACGTCGGTCCATCTTCTGGTATATGGTTTGGCCATAAATCATCTTGAACAGAACGCAGAGAACAAACCCGTACATATGTTTACAAATGCTTTTGACAAAATTCACTTCTTCAAATCTGCTCTGAGCATTGTCTCGTTAAACCCTCCATAAAGGATGGCGAGGTTCGAACCCTACTGTGTGTTTGACTTCCTTTGTGTGTGTGTGTGTCTACCTTAGTCCCCACGACAAAGAACCCGGCCCAGCTTCCCAAGAGGATTTCCGAGCCGAATTGACTGTCTAATTTAACTTTTGCAGAGTTCTGAAGAATCGCGGCCCTAATTTGGGAGCTGAAGTAAAGAGATAAGATGAAGAGGAACAGAAGGGAAAGAGATAAGACAAAGAGGAACAGAAGGGAAAGAATAAGACGAAGAGAACAGAAGGGAAGAGTAAGACGAAGAGTAACAAAGGGAAAGAGATACCAAAGACGGAACTGAAAGTGATATCAAAATAGTTCAAACTAAAAATGCAATCTGGTAAAAATATGAAATTCATATATTATTTTATTCGATGGTTCGGTAATTACTCAAATTAATGAACATTGCTAGTTAATACGGCCGCCAAACACCCTGTTTATTGATCAAAAACCAACCCGTCCTCAAGCCAAGCTCGTTAAAGCGGCAGCCGTCCCCTCTCAAGACTCATTCACCATTTTAACAAATTGTATTTTACAAATAAATTCGTTCTCAAGTTAATATTATTATATATTAGAATTCAGTGTTGGGCTGGAGGACGGGCTGGGTGTGAGTGGCGTGTAAACCGTTTTCGTTCATAAACATGGAGTTTGGTGGCCTTAGTTTAAGAGAATGGGTTCGTTAATGCATACCCTCCTCAGGCCAGGTTCGTTAAAGCAGCGGCCGTGCTCTGGACGCGTTCATCAGTTCTAACATAGTGTATTAAAAACTGAGTTGTTAACAGATAAATGTATAATAAAGTTGTATACATAAATTAGGGCCCCTTTAAGTGCTTGAATAACTAATATTACATTTATTATTAACTTGAATCATTTGAAATAATCCAGGGAATAATTCACAGTGTATAAATGTAATCCCGGTGCCAATGGTTTAACAGACATTTGAGAACATCTTTGTGAAAGGCATTATCAAATGTATAATTTACCCATACACTTCACGGTGATGGAGGAAGACGATGAGAGGGTGTGAGGGAGTGGATGAAGATGGTGAGGTGTGAGGGAGGACCTTCATGAGGGATGGTGGTAGATGAGGTCAGTGAGTTACAGCCCCGCTCCTGTGCCGGGTAAGTCCACTACGGGCTCACCATAGCCCGTGCTACTTGTTACAGCCCCGCTCCTGTGCCCAGCCCACTACGGGCTCACCAAGCCCGTGCTACTTGTTACAGCCCCGCTCCTGTGCCAGCTAAGTCCACAACGGGCTTACCATAGCCCGTGCTACTTGGAACGTATTGTTCCAAGTAGCGAATCTTATACAAAAACAACAACAATGAGGACAGCGAGCATCGCAGGGAGACGGGAAGTGACCCACTGATCTGGACTCAATCCCCCCTTCCCCCCCAGCCCCAACAAGGAAGCTTTACTTTACGACAAGTGAATACAAATATTAAAGAATGAATGAACTGAAGAGAAGAGAATGACTGAACAAGAGAAACTGTATAAGAAAGCTATAACCCAAAAATACACTCAGGGAATACATTTTCAGGGCATAAAACTAGAGAAAAAAAGGAGCAGAAATACATTTTAAACCGTTTAAAGAAAGGAACAGTTCATATGACAAAAATATTTCTCACAGCAATGTCAATCGGATTGTTTTCCGAAGCTGAAAGGAGTTCCATCTTATCCGACTGTCTTCTCTCTAAGACAGGAAAGCTGCCAGCATCCCGTCTCAAGTCTCTAGTCCTCGTCACAGTTCAGTACGAGAGTATCTATTTGCTAATATCTATTGAGGAATGACCCAAATATGCGGATGACGAGTCACAATAACGTGGCTAAAATATGTTGACCAGACCACACACTAGGAGGTGAAGGGATGACGACGTTTCGCTCCGTCCTGGACTAATCGACTTGAGAATGGTCCAGGACGGACCGAAACGTCGTCGTCCCTTCACTTTCTAGTGTGTGGTCTGGTCAACATGTCCCAAATATGTAGCAAGCGATGTGACCAGCTAATATTGCTTCATATGACATGGGATGATTATTAACTTGTAAATTAGCCTTTATTTTCCTAGTAAGCGTGGAGAAAGTGGTTTTATAGATGATTATCACTCCCAGATGCAATTACCTTGAAGGGCGCCTCACTGTTCCGGTTTCACAGTCGTCACCATCTCTCTCTCTAACTGTACGTGGTACAGTGAATATGTATTGTTTAAACATGTGGTTTAATGCATGGAGTTACGACAGCTGGGGAGGTTAGTACACGGCTGGGGTGGTGTTGGGGTCCTGTACACCAGCTGTGGCTGGGGTGGTGTTGGGGTCCTGTACACCAGCTGTGGCTGGGTGGTGTTGGGGTCCTGTACACCAGCTGTGGCTGGGGTGGTGTTGGGGTCCTGTACACCAGCTGTGGCTGGGTGGTGTTGGGGTCCTGTACACCAGCTGTGGCTGGGTGGTGTTGGGGTCCTGTACACCAGCTGTGGCTGGGTGGTGTTGGGGTCCTGTACACCAGTTGTGGCTGGGTGGTGTTGGGGTCCTGTACACCAGTTGTGGCTGGGTGGTGTTGGGGTCCTGTACACCAGCTGTGGGGGGTGGTGTTGGGGGTCCTGTACACCAGCTGTGGCTGGGGTGGTGTTGGGGTCCTGTACACTAGCTGTGGCTGGGTGGTGTTGGGGTCCTGTACACTAGCTGTGGCTGGGGTGGTGTTGGGGTCCTGTACACCAGCTGTGGCTGGGGTGGTGTTGGGGTCCTGTACACCAGCTGTGGCTGGGTGGTGTTGGGGTTCTGTACACCAGCTGTGGCTGGGTGGTGTTGGGGTCCTGTACACCAGCTGTGGCTGGGTGGTGTGGGGTCCTGTACACCAGCTGTGGCTGGGTGGTGTTGGGGTTCTGTACACCAGCTGTGGCTGGGGTGGTGTTGGGGTCCTGTACACCAGCTGTGGCTGGGGTGGTGTTGGGGTCCTGTACACCTGCTGTGGCTGGGGTGGTGTTGGGGTCCTGTACACCAGTTGTGGCTGGGTAGCGTGCCCATGCAGTGTTGCCAGTCCTGATGTACTATATATTATGGCGCCAGTGTGATAAACTGCTGGTCATTGTAATATGCGTTGTTAACCCGTCTCTGTGGGTCGTCTGCCCCCCCCCCCCCCGTCCCTCCACCCTCCACCCGTCCCTCCACCCGTCCCTCCACCCGTCCCTCCACCCGTCCCTCGCTCTCCAGAATGGAGTGAGGGGAAGAGGGGCATACAGATCAGTGTTGCATAATAGGAGCTGGCGGTGGCATAAGCCAAGGTTACCACACTCATGATGCAACACCCTGTCCTTGTGTCCTTACTACACCCTCTCCTTGCTTGTTGTGTGGGTGTGTACTGGTGTGTGTGTGTACTGGTGTGTGTGTGTATACTGGTGTGTGTGTGTGTACTGGTGTGTGTGTGTACTGGTGTGTGTGTGTACTGGTGTGTGTGTACACTGGTGTGTGTGTGTACACTGGTGTGTGTGCGTACTGGTGTGTGTGTGTACTGGTGTGTGTGTTTACTGGTGTGTGGTGTGTATACTGGTGTGTGTGTACACTGGTGTGTGTGTGTGTTTACTGGTGTGTGTGTGTATACTGGTGTGTGTGTACACTGGTGTGTGTGTGTGTATACTGGTGTGTGTGTACACTGGTGTGTGTGTGTACTGGTGTGTGTGTGTGTTTACTGGTGTGTGTGTGTGTATACTGGTGTGTGTGTACACTGGTGTGGTGTGTGTGTGTACTGGTGTGTGTGTGTACTGGTGTGTGTGTGTACTGGTGTGTGTGTACACTGGTGTGTGTGTGTACACTGGTGTGTGTGGTACTGGTGTGTGTGTGTACTGGTGTGTGTGTACACTGGTGTGTGTGTGTGTGTGTACACTGGTGTGTGTGTACGGGTGTGTGTGTGTGTACTCACCTAGTTGTGCTTGCGGGGGTTGAGCTCTGGCTCTTTGGTCCCGCCTCTCAACTGTCAATCAACTGGTGTACAGGTTCCTGAGCCTATTGGGCTCTATCATATCTACACTTGAAACTGTGTATGGAGTCAGCCTCCACCACATCACTTCCTAATGCATTCCATCTATTAACTACTCTGACACTGACAAAATTCTTTCTAATGTCTCTGTCGCTCATTTGAGTACTAATTTTACATCTGTGTTTCCTTGGTTCAAGTTCCAACTATGCTAAATTGTTTGTGTTTCTTCACCCTGTAAATTCCTCTGAGAATTTTGTAGGTTGTGATCATATCTCCCGTTGCTCTTCTACCTTCCAGGGACGTGAGGTTTAGCTCCCGTAGCCTTTCCTCGTAGCTCATACCCCTCAGTTCTGGGACTAGTCTAGTGGCACACCTCTAAATATTTTCTAACTTTGTCGTGTTTAACTAGGTATGGCCTCCAGGCTGGAGCTGTAAACTCCAGGATTGGTGTGACACAAGTGGTATACAAGATTCTGAATGATTCCTTGAACAAGTTTTTAAAGGTAATTCTTATGTTGGTCAATGTAGCATATGCTGCTGATGATATCCTTTGATATAGACTTCTCGGGACAGGGCTCGGTGTGATATCGACCCCAGATCTTTCTCTCTATTTGACTCTTGCAGGATTCACCTCCCAGATGCTACCTTATATTCAGTCTTCTGCTCCTTCGCCTAATTTTCATTACATTACACTTTCCAAAGTTGAACTTTAGCAGCCATTGTTCTACACCATTCCTCCAGCTTGTCCAGGTCGTCCTGTAGTCTCGGTGTATCATCATCTGTCTTCATTCTTCTCATAATGTTTGCATTATCAGTAAACATTGAGAGGAATAAGTCTATACCCTCGGAAGATCGTTTACATATATCAGAAACAGGATAGGTCCAAGTACAGAGCCCTGTGGGACTCAGCTGGTGACATCTCGCCACCCTAATGTCTCTCCCCCCCTCACCGTTACTTACTGTTTCCTGTTGCTTAGATACTCCCTTATCCACGAGCACCTTACCTTTACTCCTGCCTGTTGCTCCAACTTTTGTAACAGTCTTTTATGGGGTACTGTGTCAAGGCTTTCAAGTCAAAGGTCAAGAAAATGCAGTCTGCCCACCTTTTTCTTTCTTGCCTAATATTTGTCCCTTGGTCATAGAATTGTATTAGGCCTGTGAGGCACGAGTTACCATTTCTATTGGTGTGTGTGTGTGTGTGTGTGTGTGTGTGTGTGTGTGTGTGTTGTGTGTGTGGTGTGTGGTGTGTGTGTGTGTGTGTGGTGTAGTACTCACCTAGTTGTGCTTGCGGGGGTTGAGCTCTGGCTCTTTGGTCCCACCTCTCAACTGTCAATCAACAGGTGTACAGGTTCCTGAGCCTACTGGGCTCTATCATATCTACACTTGAAACTGTGTATGGAGTCAGCCTCCACCACATCGCTTCCTTCCGTGTGTGTGTGGGGGGGGGGGGGCGTGCGCGCGTCTTTGTGTGAGTGCGCATGCGTGCACATTCGTGCGTGGAAATAAACACATCCAAAATATATCGACAAGGAATATAATGACAGCATTAAACATGCGGAGGAAGGCGAGTCGGACGTTGACCGATGCAGAATGACGAAAGTGCTCAGAAAATTTGTCAGAAAAGAGCGAGATTCAAAAGTCACAGATCAAATTTCGATGGACATACAGATGATTACTGGACTTCAACACAGATAAGTGCAAGGTTATACGAATGGCAGCATAAACCACCCAGGGACAACAATACCTAACACTGAGGATTTTTCCTAGATCATCGAGGGCAAGTTATCTGAGATAGACATAACATCAAGGCCTATCTATCGAGGAACCTATCTCTCGAGGAACTTATCTCTAGAGATACCTATATCTAGTGAAATCTATTTCTAGAGGTACCTATCACTAGTGGAAATTGTCTCTGGGGGAACGTGTCTCTGAAGAAACATGTAACCAAAATCACATCAGCAGTACATGAAAGGTTACACATGAGGGCAGCCATTAGGAACCTAAATAAGGATGCTTTCTGAACGCAGTTTACAGTCCTAAAGTATACTGTATAATCCTTCAACCTCAAACAACAACAAAGCGAAGATTGAGAAAGTAGATCGGTTGACCCAGCACCCGTCCCACAGTTGAGGAGATAATTGAGTTATATGGGAATAGATCGAGGGATATTATATCTATTGACTCTTGAAGACAAGGGGAAATAGAGGAGCCATAATCCAAACATGTAAAATACTGAGTGGTATTGACGAACTAGCCATGGATAGGAGCGTGACAAAGGGACGTGCATGGAGGCTAGACACGCAGGTGAGTCACAGGGGCGTGAGGAACCACTTCTTAACTGTATGGCTAGTAAGGAAGTGGATCGAACTAGAGGAGAGGGAATAGGAGGGGCGACCTCCATCCATGGTTTGAAAACCAGATGTGACAGGAAACAATATGGGGGTCAGGAGTAATTGCATTAGACTTGCGATATGTGGGGATTTCACCAGAGTGCCTCGCCCCAGGTGAACATCCAGGTGAACATCCAGGTGAACGAGAAGGATGCCAGGAAACATGTTCATTAACAAGTGCAAGAGTCTCTCGCAAGCAATCTCTAAGACGCGCTGCACACATAGTTTCAACGGTGGAAAGCTGCGTGATCAACATTTGCTATTTAACCGAAGGATAAGATGCAAGCCCAGGAGCTGAAGCTCGAGTACAGCAATAAAGATAAAGGGAGTGTTTCCCACACACACACACACACACACACACACACACACACACCACACACACACACACACCACACACACACAACACACACACAACACACACACCATGACGGAAAGCTCCTACTGTCCCACCACCAAACTTTCCACAGTGGTGAGTCGTGGTGGAGAATAACCTTGACGCCCTTGTCACCCCCAGCAGTCGGCGCGTCGCGAGGCCCGACGTCTGTGTCTATTCTTACTTCTTAACTCATCTTAAGACCACTATTACACTTGCGCACACACTCATTCACCCCCACACACATTATATATAACACATTATATATATACACCACAACGACTTCACCAACCACCACCACCACACTACCCAGAACGACCACATCCCTACGATGTTATGGCAATCCTGGTTGACTCAACCCATTGGTATTTGACGGAGGAACTCTCCCTTGCGGTTATGCTTCTGCCACACCCACACCACTGGTCTGGCTGGCCAGGTGTGGCGAGCTCACATCTCCACGTGTTTGTTGGTAGAGGCAGGTGGTGAGCTTAGAGAGGGCGTCACACACGCTGCTGTTTACCAAGTACAGATGACAACTAACTCCGCTGTACACGTGCCGCACTTGGCACCCACAACAGTGCCAGGTCATATGTGTCACCACACAAGTGCCAAGTCAGGTGTGCCGCCACACCTGGCTATAATATCATCCTCATCGGCTCTAACGCAGACTTTACAAGGTTA
>WNGS01039543.1:4625541-4647153 GCA_020271785.1 Procambarus virginalis
TGAAGGGGGGGGGAGAGTGTAGCGGCCAACAGGAAGCAGTCCAACGCCATGACTTATTTTCTCCCCACACCCCTCCCCACCCACCGTCCCCTCACCTGGGCCACGACCTGTAACCCCCACCCCTTCTCTTACCCCCCCCCCTTCTCCCCCTCCCACCCACCTCTCCCACCTTCCTCCCCTCTCCCACCCACCTCTCCCACCTTCCTCCCCCTCTCCCACCCACCTCTCGCACCCCCTCTCCTCCCGCCACACACACTCTCAATTCAAACTTCAACACAACAACACCTTCCTTTCAGTAAGATTCGCACACGTATGCTGGCTGACGAAGGGGCTTTCCGGTCCCCATATTCGGCGGAGGTGAGACCCACACTTGAATATGCAGCCCCAGCAGGGAACCCTGACCTGTAAAAGGACGAGGATAAACTAGAAAGGTGGCAGGAGAGAGGAACTCCAGTTACAGCCCCGCTCCTGTGCCAGGTAAGACCACTACGGGCTCACCATAGCCCGTGCTACTTGCCCCGCTCCTGTGCCAGGTAAGACCACTACGGGCTCACCATAGCCCGTGCGTTACTTGCCCCGCTCCTGTGCCAGGTAAGTTACGGGCTCACCATAGCCCGTGCTCACTTGCCCCGCTCCTGTGCCAGCTAAGACCACTACGGGCTCACCAAGCCCTGCGTGACTTGCCCCGCTCCTTGCCAGGTAAGACACTAGGGCTCACCATAGCCCGTGCTACTTGCCCCGCTCCGTGCCAGGTAAGTTACGGGCTCACCATAGCCCGTGCCGTGTACTTGCCCCGCTCCTGTGCCAGGTAGTTACGGGCTCACCATAGCCCGTGCTACTGGAACTTGTTCCGAGTAGCTGAATCTATAACAAAACAACTAGAAAGGTTCAGAGATGTGCAACGAGACTCGTTCCTGAGCTGATGGGATTAATCTATGAGGAAAGCGTGGAAAATTGCATCTTACCTCACTGGAAGAAAGGAGAAAGGGGGGAAACATGACAACAACATACAAGATTCTAAGGAAACATGACATAGTAGACAAAGCAGCATTGTTCAAAGCTAAAAACTGCAGAACGAAGGTTCAATAAATGGAAACTAGAGACACAAATGAGTCAGAGAGACGTCAGAATGAACTTTTCCAGCGTTAGAACTGTTAATTCAACCCGTCCTCGCAAATTCGTATAGTCAATATTGACTTATTAGACATTAAAGTTTTATAGTCTCCGTGGTGTAGTGGTAAGACACTCGCCTGGCGATACGCGAGCGCTATGTCATGGGTTCGTATCCTGGCCGGGGAGGATTTACTGGGCGCAAATCCTTAACTGTAGTATCTGTTTAACTCAACAGTAAAAAATGTGTACTTGGATGAAAAAACGATTCTTCGCGGCGGGGATCGTATTCCAGGGACCTGCCCGAAACGCTACGCGTACTAGTGGCTGTACAAGAATGTAACAACTCTTGTATATATCTCAAAAAACAAAACAAAATAAATAAATAAATACGTGCATAGGTGATATACTAAACATAATAGTTTACCTTGAAAAGCTTCATAGAAAACACCGACCTTTCAACACACACCTCACCTACCAACTGTATCTATGCACTCTACAGGCGTGCATACACTTGCGTGCGTGCAACATCATCCCCCTCCCCCTGCTCCCTCCGTTGCACGCTAGCATGCAACCGCCTCAAGTTATCAGGTCCAAACCCTCCAGGACGCTTGCCAGCTCCGTCACTTTGTGGATTTTCTTTAAGATCAATATTATATCCTTTTTCCCCAGAGGTCATTTAGCACAAATTGATGTGCAGAAAACTAGCATCGTCGTCAAGAAGTTACATTGAAAGGATATAAATTGTCTGCCACGAGGCGTGTAATGTCAGGCAGTCTCTCGTTGTGTTACCTGAATTTACCTGAGGCCACTGTCTCTATGTCCTCCATGGGGGACAGGAAAGCAGCGGCTTGCTAAGGTCCGCTTATAACTGCTGTAGTGAGCGGGTTTTAGTAGAACAGCACTTGGAATGGTTGGGTTTTGTTTCAGCTTTGGAGCGAGAACATTCAGCCAGGTTCATATTTCGTGTTGAAGGTATGGTTTTGGTAGACGAGCACACACACCTGTGGACGCGATGACCTTGGGAGGCGGCGCAGCTGAGGCAGCAGCAGCAGCAGCAGCAGCAGCAGCAGCAGCAGCAGGACCATAATTAGGGTGGGGGACCGTCATGGCCTGGTGCCTCCTATAAACAGTTGCCGGGGTGGAAGGCACAACCCAAGGAAATGGAGATTGATTTACGATTTGCAAAAAAAAGCAAATTAGTAAAAGTAAACCTTTTTATGAAAATGTCCAGTTTTCAAGTTCTTGAGTCCCATGAGAGGTGTCCTTCAGCCGTCAGTCCCCGGTGAACTTCCCGCCATTATGCAGAGCAATGTTTTGCCTTAAAGAGTTATGGGTACTTTTTTCAAATCATTAGGTTGCAATGACGGGCACAATTATCACCGTTGAGTGTGTTCAAGGAGCCGCTAAGAGACACATGTTCTCTACCATCTTAAGTTCGGTTGTCCACGGGTCCTAGTTATATTGTATCTTGATTATTCGATATAGCGGGAAGGACTTGTGGCCCTCTTGCCCGCACCTCTCTGGACTCGCAATTTCCAACGGTCTCCAGTTTTCAAACAGACTGCGCGTCACGAGTGAGTTCACTCTGGCGTGTTTGTCCGCAGCCAGAGTTCTCTGCTGTAGTGGTGGGAGAGGTGGGAGAGTGGGTGGGAGAGGTGGAGAGAGACTATGCGGTGGGCCTGGTGGTGAGGTGAGGAGCGGTTCCTGGCTGTGGCGTGTATTGTCTTGCCTCAAGTGTCCAGAGATGTGGGCCCAGGGAAGGTGCATGGGCGGTGGGGAAGGTGGGGGGGAGATGCGGGGGAGAGCGGTGGGGAGGTGGGGAAGAGCGGAGCGGTGAAGCAAGCAGTAGGGAGGAAAAAAAAACTACCTGTAACCATTTTAATAATTATTTTAGAGGCTTCGTGACGCTAGGCTTGCACCTGTGATCACGAGAACAAGCTGCTGTTCATTGTTCTGGAACTTCTTTGGAGAGCGAAACAGCATTCCATGAAGAACAGTTTTAGAACTAACGTTCCCAGTAACCCATAGTTGGCAACGTGGCTTTAGTATGGCTTTAGTAATGAAACACATATTTAGTAATATGTGTTTCAAGGTTTTGTTGTTGTAAGCGTTTATTCTCGGGAAGATGTTTGGTCTTCAAGGAGCGTGGTGAGGAAATTGTGGGAGTTGCTAGTTGTGGCTGGATAGTTTGGTGGGTGGTGGTGGGCGTTGGGGGGGGGGGAGGCGACTCCAAGAGGCAGGTGGTTGTTCACCTTGAGTCAAGGACCGTCTTGGCGCCTGCGAACGTCTCCCTCAGTTC
The DNA here is from genome assembly GCA_020271785.1 of Procambarus virginalis. Classification (NCBI taxonomy): domain Eukaryota; kingdom Metazoa; phylum Arthropoda; class Malacostraca; order Decapoda; family Cambaridae; genus Procambarus; species Procambarus virginalis. The sequence goes on from WNGS01039543.1 coordinate 4,628,954, forward strand.
CTCCAAGCGTCTCCCCCGCCCCCCTTCCTCCTCCTTGTGTGTCTGTTCCTTGTGGTGAAATGTCTCCAGCTTCAAGGTTTATGGTGCACTCCATTACTCATCCTGTGAGCGGTAGCGCAAAAAGGATTAGTGCATAAAAGGTTTTTTTTTTATCAGACCTCAACGGGGATTATTACATTAACAATTTATCTATCCTTCATACACCAAGGGTTCATGGTTATCCTGGCCTAACCTGCCCCTCTCTATCACATCCTAACCCATGTATATCGCCTGTCCTGCCTCTCAACCTCTCAATTACGGGCTATTCATGCCCGTGCCACCTCTTGGGTGGCTTAATCTTCAATCAATCAATCAGTCTCGACCAACAAACTTCAGTCGTACATTGGAAGCGATATTATAGAACGTTTACCTCAATGATTAATTTTAGTCATAAATAAGAAGGCATTACGCATTTATCATTTTCCAAAGGAATTTAGTCTAAAAAAATGCAACACAACTTAAAAAGTATATTTGTAACATATTGACATAAACACATAACTTAAACTATAACGGATTATAATATACATTATTATTAATGTATAATAATGTTATTATGCTTTGTTTGAAACCTTGTCCATAAGGTTATCAATTGGATAGGTCAACACACTCATAGGCTAGTTGAACCCTCTCTCACCCCGTCCCCACACAGGGGACAGCGCTCAGGGGTTGTAGAGCCCGGGTTCGATTCCCGGTCAAGGCAGAAACAACGGGCAGTTTCTTTCACCTGATTTTCCCTATTCATCTAGCAGTAAATAGGTACTGGGCGTTAGACAGCTGCTGCGGGCTGCATTCTGGGGATGTGTGTCAGAGAATAAATGTAGTATATATGATAAAAAGAGAAATAGGCGGCGGATACCTTACCTTGAGGATACCTTGAGGTGCTTCCGGGGCTTATCGTCCCCGCGGCCCGGTCATCGACCAGGCCTCCTGGTTGCTGGACTGATCAACCAGGCTGTTGGATGCGGCTGCTCGCAGCCTGACGTATGAGTCACAGCCTGGTTGATCAGGTATCCTTTGGAGGTGCTTATCCAGTTCTCTCTTGAACACTGTGAGGGGTTTGCCAGTTATGTCCCTTATGTGTAGTGGAAGCGTGTTGAACAGTCTCGGGCCTCTGATGTTGATAGAGTTCTCTCTCAGAGTACCAGTTGCACCTCTGCTTTTCAACGGGGGTATTCTGCACATCCTGCCATGTCTTCTGGTCTCATGTGATGTTATTTCTGTGTGCAGGTTGGGACCAGCCCCTCTAATATTTTCCACGTGTAAATTATTATGTATCTCTCCCGCCTGCGCTCAAGGGAATACAGATTTAGGCTCTTTAGTCGGTCCCAATAGTTTAGATGTTTACCGAGTGGATTCTAGCAGTAAAGGATCTCTGCACGCTCTCCAGGTCAGCAATTTCACCCGCAGTGAAAGGGGCTGTCATTGTGCAGCAGTACTCCACTCTAGAGAGCACAAGCGTTTTGAAAAGTGTCATCATCGGTATAGCATCTCTAGTGTGAAAAGTTCTTGTTATCCAACCTGTCATTTTTCTTGCAGTTGTGACGGCTACTTTATTGTGTTCTTTAAAGGTAAGGTCTTCCGACATGAGTACACCCAGATCCTTTACATTGCCTTTTCGTTCTATGTTATGATTTGCCTGAGTTTTGTACGTGGTTTCAGTTTTTATATTTCATTTTTTCCATAGCGCATGAGCTGGAACTTGTCTTCGTTAAACACCATATTATTTTCTGTAGCCCATAGAAAGACCTGATCTACATCTGACTGGAGGTTCGCCGTGTCCTCTATGTTGCCTACTCTCATGAAGATCCTAGTGTCATCTGCAAAGGATGATACAGTGCTATAGGTTGTGTTCTTGTCTATGTCCGATATAAGGATGAGAAAAAGTACTGGAGCAAGCACAGTACCCTGGGGACTGAGCTCTTAACGGTTGACGGGTTGGATTTTATTTTGTTGACTATTACACATTGGGTTCTGTTGGTCAGGAAATTGTAGATCCATCTGCCTACTTTTCCGGTAATTCCTTTTGAGCGCATTTTATGGGCAATAACACATGGTCACATTTATCAAAAGCTTTTGCAAAATCTGTGTAAATTACATCAGCGTTTTGTTTGTCTTCCATAGCATCTAATGCCATATCATAGTGGTCCAGCAACTGCGACAGGCAAGAGCGCCCTGTTCTGAAACCATGTTGTCCGGGTTATGGAGATGCTGTGATTCCATGTATTTTGTGATCTTACTTCTTAGCACTCTCTCAAAATTTTTATGATGTGCGATGTTAGTGCTATCGGTCTGTAATTTTTTGCCTCTGCCTTATTTCTCCTTTATNAATTATGAGGAGGAAGTGGAAGAAATGTGAGAATAAGGACCTGAAAAAGACGGAAAGGGAAGTAATCCTTAGAAGGGACCATACCAGGAAGGTGAGGCATGTAGGCTCAGTTGGGACCATCGAGGATCGAACTCGGACCAGGAAGAGTGTACCGTCGCTCCACCGAGGGCCCCCAGTGTCCTCTGGAGTCATCAGAGATTATCACTCTTGTGTTCCGGGTCCGTCTCACGGCCTACTGAGCCGTGAGACCTTTGTACAACAAACGTCAGAGGCTGACGTTGTTGTACACAAACGTCTGAAACGTTTGTGTTCCTTTTACGGTTTGTTTGGCTTTGTTTTGTTGCTAGGTTTTGATGTGTGTGTGTTGTTTTGGGTGGGTGTGTGTGTGTGTGTGTGTGTGTGTGTGTGTGTGTGGTGTGTGTGTGTGTGTGTGTGTGTGTGTGTGTACTGCTATTACCCTCCAGGCAGCCTAATGAGATAGGTCTGCCTCTGTGACCATCCCATCCCAAATCCTTATCCTGACCCATTCCCAGTGTTCCCAGTGCTATATAATAGTAATGGCTTGGTGCTTTCCCCCGATAACTCCCTTCCTCCCTTTATCATAACTACACTTGAAACTGTGAATGGATAAGCTTCGACCTCACACTCATAGGGTTCAGGGTTCGAGTCTCCGAGAGCTCAGAATCAACTGTGAATGGAGTCTGCCTCCACCACATCGCTTCCTATTACATCTTATCTCTTAACTACCCTTGTGTAGTTAAGACGCCTTGCCTCGTCCTTACATGGTACATAAACTGTGTTGTCATATCTGATCAATTCCATCATCCTTGCCTCTGCAGATGTTGATGAGAGCTTTAGCGAAACGCGTTGGTTAGCGAGACACGTCAATCCCAATCAAATTGTAAAATGAAGCTTAAAGTGTTCGTTTTCCTCCCCAAGTGAAGAACATAAAAAGTATAAATGAGATTTGTGTTGGAAGCGAACTATCAGGGGAGAAAGCACCAAGCCATCACGACTATATAGCACTGGGAAGGGGTCAGGATAAGGATTTGGGATGGGACGGAGGAAGGAATGGTGCCCAACCACATGGACGGTCGGGGATTGAACGCCGACCTGCATGAAGCGAGACCTTGCGGCTGGACGTCCTTGTATATGCGGTCCTCAACTCACTCCCAGCTTCAGCCGCACCTTGACAACATGTCACGTTAAAAGCACAATATCACACTAACGTTATGTATCAGTGAGAAAGGATTGACTAGGATCTTTTCACTTACGAATCTGTACATCTTTTTTTCAATCTTTGGCGGCTTTGTTTACAATTATTAAACAGTTAATGAGCTCCGAAGCACCAGGAGGCTGTTTATAACAATACAACAGTTGATTGGGAAGTTTTCATGCTTGTAAACTGTTTAATGAATGTGATTAAAGCCGTTAACGGTTGAGGAAAGATGTATACGTTCGTAAGTACTTGCGTAATTGCTTCGTGAATCTGGCCCCAGATTTTTATCGAACAAAAAATGTCAGACATAACTTGAAAGGTATTGAATGGGTTCAAGTTCGAGTTTTAATGATAGTTATCATAGAACACAACATTATATGAATCCAATGACTTAGTAATGTGATGAGTGTTTTATGATTTTATTCATGTCTTTGAGATGCAGGTCGGTGTTCAATCCCCGACCGTCCAAGTGGTTGGGGCACCATTCCTTCCCAAATCCTTATCCTGACCCCTTCCCAGTGCTATATAGTCGTAATGGCTTGGCCCTTTCCCTTGATAATTCCTTCCTTCCAGCGTTTTTGAAAGGCAATCTACAGGTTTACAGAAGCTGGTAAGGGGTGAATTATGTTTCAACATAAGTGTTGAAACATTCATTCTTATTTAAAGAGTTCTTACACAGTTTTAGGTGAAAGACATCACAGCTTTTGGTACATTTACCCGTACTAAGAAGGGTCGTACACTTTCTGGGATGATCATACAGGGAGTAATCTTTTGTACTTTCTAACTAGAATCTCTACAAGACAAATGAGTTTTATGCAAATACCCCCACACAGGAAATTGCTGAGACAAGATTTATAAATTAAGGAAAGAATTTTACCAAAGATTTAGCGAATTTAAATATCTCGAGAAAGATTTATTGAATTTTCAGAAGCGATTCTCCATCGGTATTAATAAAGAACTGGAATTGCCTCAGCTAAAGATAAATATCACAATATGAGTCTGTTTTATATCAAATGTCTTCGAGTATTGATATTTGGACATTTTAACACTATCTGGGACCAATTTATCCCATGATTAAATATTTTCTCTGAGATGATATCCATGTTTGGATGCACACATGTCAATTCACAACGTACTGATGCATGCCTGAACTCAATACCCAAGGTTGCTGTAGCTCATTTGCTGCTGACGTTGAGGTAGAGAGACAGGAATTGTTAGGTAGCTGTAATACCAGGAACAAATCAAATAAATTGAACAATTTATATATTATAGAACCAATGAATTATTGGATGTAGTGCAAAGCTGCTCGTTTCTGGTAGAGCGACGGTCTCGCTTCATGCAGGTCGGCGTTCAATCCCCGACCGTCCAAGTGGCTGGGTACCATTCCTGTCCCCTCCTCCGGCCCATCCCAAATCCTTATCCTGGCCCCCTTCCCAGTGCTATATAGTCATAATGGCTTGGCGCTTTCCCCCCTGATATTTCAATTCAATTCAACACCACCTGTAGGAAGAGGTGCACCACGACCACCTGTAAGGTGCCACCTGTGGCACTTCGTGGCCCTCCCCCCTTCCCCATCAGCAAAGCCCCCTCTGCCAGAGGGGGAGGGACAGTGGGCCAGGGGGCAGCCGGCGGGTGGCTAAGCAATTGTAGTATTTGCCCTCTCTGTGTGTGTGTGTGTGTGTGTGTGTGTGTGTGTGTGTGTGTGTGTGTGTGTGTGTGTGTGTGTGTGTGTGTGTGTGTGAGATTATATTTTAGTAGTAACTCTTGCTGGTATATAAGTAACTTAAGTGTTGGTGGTACTACTTTTAACTTGGCTACATACTACCACTAGTACTAATAGCTAGCATTCGTGGCTACTTATCACCACAGTTGACTTTTACGGGCTCACCATAGCCCGTGCTACTTGGAACTTTGTTCCAGGTAGCGAATCTTTAACAACAACAACCACAGTTGACTATCGCCTCCATCAACCAGTGATACTCTATAGTACAACTACTCAAACCAGCCTACTACCACCACTACTAAAATGCCTACAAGTACCACAACGGTCCTACTGTCACAATACTGATGATAGTAGTGGTAGTAGTAATTAAGTACTTGGATTATTAATTACTACCAAATGATTTAAGTACTACAACTACTGCTACACTTTCCACTATTAGTCCTACCACCACTACCACAATCCCACCACACACACAGGTCTGCTAATTGGGTAAAATTATTGGGGTAAGTGGGTTCTTTGAGTGCTTGTGTGTGTGTTGGGGATGTGCTTGCATGAATCAAGCAGTGTTACACGATGCTGGTGGGGGTGGGGGGAGGGGAGAGAGCATACACTGATGCTGTTTATTATTCATCATGCCCCCCCCCCTCGCTCTACCTCTCCCCCACCACCTCCTCATCAGCATGACCTTCACCCGCCTACCATCAAGTTGGTTGATGAATAGTGATGGGAGGGGTGTTGTGGAAGGGGAGAGTGGGGGCATTGACATTATTTCCACGCTGGGGTCAGTGGTGGTGGGGTCAGTGGTGGGGTGTCAGTGGTGGTGGGGTCAGTGGTGGGGTGTCAGTGGTGGTGGGGGTCAAATGGTTGTATTAATGAGACCTGTGTCATGTCCGCAATGTTACTTCCGTGTTGGGGAATTTATAAAGTTTCCTCCCCGCCCACCGCCGTCATGATTCCCGCCCTCGCGTTCCCGCCCTCGCGTTCCCGCCCTCGCGTTCCCGCCCTCGCGTTCCCGCCCTCGCGTTCCCGCCCTCGCGTTCCCGCCCTCGCGTTCCCGCCCTCGCGTTCCCGCCCTCGCGTTCCCGCCCTCGCCTTCCGCCCTCGCCTTCCCGCCCTCGCCTTCCCGCCCTCACCCTGGGGCCAGAAGGCTCATACCAACAAAATATCAGGAACCTACATGACCCAAACATACCAATCACTTTTCAAGAACTAAACCTGCTACTGAACTACAACACACAGCGCACGTCAGACCAGTCCTAGAGTATGCAGCTCCAGCACGGAACCCACAATTTGTAGGGCATAAGACAAAGTACCAAATAGCTTAACAGAGGAGAACCAGTGGGGCTATGATCGCAACGTACAAGATTCCGAGAGGAATAGTCAAAGGGGACTTCTTGTTCTTCAAGAAGACCTCTTCGTCTTATATTTGTGTTCGAACACCCAGTGCATAGATTCGAACCTTCATCACGACTCCGGTAGATTTGTTAAATAATAATAATAATAATAATAATATAGAGAGCATGATTCAGTTGTTAATGAGTTGTTACAATATATATTTAATAAAGGTACTAATACAATAAGCATTTCTGGGCTGCAGTTACTTGTAAGTGTTGGATGTTCTCCTCAAACTACAGAGACTCAACAACCAGGTCATGATCGTCGAGCAATTACAAGGTCATTAGACCTAACGGTCTGTTATTTGATACATACATGACACTGAACCGCACAAGATGTACTCGAGTTTAACCCATACGTATTGGAGCAAGGCAGACAAGTCCAGTGACGGGAGATAGGCCACCTGTGACGGGAGATAGGCCACCTGTGACGGGAGATAGGCCACCTGTGACGGGAGATAGGCCACCTGTGACGGGAGATAGGCCACCTGTGACGGGAGATAGGCCACCTGTGACGGGAGATAGGCCACCTGTGACGGGAGATAGGCCACCTGTGACGGGAGATAGGCACCTGTGACGGGAGATAGGACACCTGTGACGGGAGATAGGCCACCTGTGACGGAGATAGGCCACCTGTGACGGGAGATAGGCCACCTGTGACGGGAGATAGACCACCTGTGACGGGAGATAAGCCACCAGAGACCCCCCCCCTCACCCGTCTATGCTTGGGGGGTACAGGCAATCTTTGCGATTGCTCCGTCATGTGCTTTCTGCAAATTGATATTTTGCACAGCGACCACCGTGGGCATTGGTGGCGCTGCATGCAGCCATTGCGGAAAGCTGTACCGCCACAGCTAGGTAGGAAGGGAAAGTGGTGATGGTGGTTTAGGGAAAAATTAGGTAGGTAGTGAGGGGTGTGGGCGGTAGAGGGATAGGGGGGTGGATGTCGCAGACATGGGGGGGGGGGGAGGTGAGGCACGCAGAGAGATCAAGTCGAAGAGAAGGGGAGGGGAGGGGGGTGGGGGGTGATGTCAGGCTTAGGGAATCACAAGGGTAGTGGGGAAGTACATGGAACCAGACAAGCTGTCAGTGGGGGCATTAGGAGTCTTCTGCAGGAGTCTTCTGGTATAGTGCCTTTGGCTGCCAGGTACCTTGTTCGGGAAAAAATCTACAAAAGCCGTGACGAGGATTCGAACCTACGTCCGAGATCCGGTACCGTGTTCGGTACCAAGGGGATGGAGGCAAGAGAAGCCCAGCCTCGACACTGCAAGTCGAACATGGCCGGGTTTTGGCAGTAGAAAAACTCCCGAAACCCTCTCTAGGTTTTACGGGCTCACCATAGCCCGTGCTACATGGACACTTCGGTCTGAGTAGCTAAATCTGAAACAACAACTCTCCAGGTATGATCCAGGCATTAAAGTCATACCAGGTATTAAAACTACTGCTGGGACAATGAATATTTGAAGATCAGTGCCAATCGTTCCAACCTGCGTGCTGGCTCGAAGTTCCCCATAAGAGTGAGTTGTATTGAAGATTTAGAGATATGCTACTCGTGCGTATTGAAGCAGTAGAATGGGATCGATCTCTCGTCCCTAGCCGCCTCCAGGCACACACACTACAGAGTTGATGCCATTGGGGACGGGAAGAAGGGATGAGGGTTCAACCCCTTCTTCCCTTCCGTATTGAAGGAAGGGGGGTGAAGGGCTCCCTTCCATCAAGGCTCTCTAGAGTTGATGGGAGGGGAGAGGTTTGAGGGAGGGTGGCAGTAGCGGCACTTGTGATGGTGGTGGGGTGTTTACCCATGTCAGCTCCCCACCACTTTCTCCCGCCTCTCGCCCCCACAACACGACCCGGAGCCACACTGCTTCGTTATGTCCCCATTATCTGATTATTAATTTAATTAATTAATTTAAACAGAGGCGGGGTGTGTGTGTGTGGGGGGGGGATGGAGTGGTTCCTAGAAACAGCTTGTGAATGAGTGTTGGTACCAGCTACCGCTCCAGCTGTGACCCACCACCAGCTACCGCTCCTGCTGTGACCCACCACCAGCTACCGCTCCTGCTGTGACCCACCACCAGCTACCGCTCCAGCTGTGACCCACCACCAGCTACCGCTCCAGCTGTGACCACCACCAGCTACCGTTCCAGCTGTGACCCACCACCACCTTCCGCTCAAGCTTGTGTCTTGTGGGAGATTGTTTGTGCCAGAGATAAGAGGTTCCGTGGAACTTTTGTCTTATCAGTATTTACCTTCCAAGCCTCTGTGTTGGCTCCTGGCTGGGATATTGTCCTATCCAAAGTCTTGGATTGCTGGGATAGATCTTAAGGTTATCTTGAGATGATTTCGGGGCTTAGCGTCCCCGCGGCCCGGTCCTCGACCAGGCCTCCGTTTTGTTACACAGTATTATTGTTATAAAACCGTGAAAGAACTTTGTAGTTTGCAAGTTGATTTAGAGTTTGGGTCCTGTTGTTGTATCCACCACTCAGTACTCCCTCGCGATACCTCCTATCTCTCCTATCTTTCTCTTCCTCTTGCTCTCTCCTACACCCTTCCTCTTGCCTCTCCTCCTCTCCCTTCCTCGTCTCTCCTACCCTCCTCTCTCCTACACCCTTCCCGTCTACTCTTACTATCCCCTATTCTCTCCCTCTCGTCCTCTCCCTTCCTCCACTCTCCTAACCAGAAAGTTTATAATTGTACAGATAAGATTCTTCTGCCACTCCAGGTCAACTAGCCACGGAACTTTCCCCAAGGAGACAGTTTCATTTGTCCTTAACGGAAACTTTGATTCAAGCTCTCTCTCTCAAGTCACTTCTCTGGAGCTTTAAAGTTTTATTTCAGCCTGCTTGGCTCTTTTACCCCCCCCCACCAGTAAGTTGGCAGAGTTTAGAGCGAGGGAGGGCCGGGAGGACCCAAGTTTGGATCCGTTAAACTGTTGGTGCCGTGGCGGCGATCGAGGTCTTGGCACATTGTTGTATTGACTAAGCTTGGGATTGGGTGTCTGGCGCTGAGGGTAATTAATTAGCAGGCGATGAGTCACAATAACGTGGCTAAAGTATGTTGACCAGACCACACACTAGAAGGTGAAGGGACGACGACGTTTCGGTCCGTCCTGGACCATTCTCAAGTCGATTGTGAGAATGTTTCTTCCGTTCTCCACAATCGACTTGAGAATGGTCCAGGACGGACCGAAACGTCGTCGTCCCTTCACCTTCTAGTGTGTGGTCTGGTCAACGTAATTAATTAGCCTTGCGGCTTTTGTTTTTATATATAGGCGCCTTGATTGATATTTGTTCTGGAGCCCTTATGAGGATGATGACATGGAGTTCGACTCTGGCTTTTGATCCACGGACCTCTCTCTGGTTTTCCCGCCCAAATCAACCCCGCGCCCGCATCCTCACTCCCCGCCCGCCCATATCTTTCCCGCCCATATCTTTCCCGCCCATATCTTTCCCGCCCATATCTCCCCCTCTCCATCCCCAACCACCCGTTTCTAAAAACATTATGAAGATGACGATTAATGCAGCATCTGGGCTGCTCTCGGACGTAGGTTCGAATCCTCGTCACGGCCCATATGGATTTGTTCATTTATGAGGATAATTACACGAGAAAACTAGCATGAAACTACAGGATGACCTCCACAAGCTGGGGGATGTAAATATTGACGCATTTTCTCATAGACACATCATATGCTATTGTGATGATGGCTTTTGTACATTCAGCATTTGTTGTTGGGGAGTCCGTGTACTAGGAGGCTGCGTGACGCTGAGTCGTTAACTCTCCCCGAGGNTGGTCAGTCAAGAGTCGTGGAGGGTACCGTGGTTTTAGTGGTTAGCGAAGGTTAGGCTTGGTGGTGGGCAGAGTTGCTTGTGGGTACTGGTGGGGCGAGGTCGGTAAGGGGAAGGGACGACGTGTCCTTAAGTGAGACAGAAGACCTCGTCTGAACCAGAACAACACCTCACCACTAGCCTCCTGCAGCTTAAGAAGAACTCAAACTGCAGGCTTCGACCGAAAAAAACATTTCCAATCCGCGGTGGAAATGCCACCGAACTTTGAAGCCTCCTCTCTCCATATCCAGATCCTCTTCGAAGAATTTCACTGTCCCATCCTTCTCCCTCCCGCATTCTTTCCAAGCTCTTTGGACATCGAAGCTCAAAGGGGAGTGTCCTCTAGGTCTAAGGGAAGGTGAGGCAGGGAGGGAGTGTCCTGTAGTTAGTCAATAGGGGAGTTATGGTTGTATAACACTAATTCCCAGTGATAGTGGTGGTGTAGGTAGGTGTTGGGGCCCGTACCGTGTGTGTGGGGGCCTGCCCGTGTGTGTTGGGGTCCACCTGTGTGTGGAGGTCCTCCCGTCTGGGGGTCCACCCATGTTTTTTGCTGGTCTAGGATGAGGCCATTGTTGCTTGGCCTCACCTGGTCGTAATCGCCAGGAGTCCCACTGGCTCGGGGGGAAATATAACGACTTGTAGGACAAATTGGCTCCCGGATGTCATACTTCCATTGATGAGCTGCGAACGCCAAGTTTTTGCGTGCATATAGAGTAGGAGGCCTGGTCGGGGACCGGGCCGCGGGGACGCCAAGCCCGAAATCATCTCAAGGTAACCGTAAGGTTAAGGCAAAGAGCGGTTGTGGTGACCAGGATAATATGTGGGGCCAACGGTGCCTTACCCCTGGGGTTAAGGCATCTTACCCCTGGGTTAAGGCATCTTAGCCCTGGGGTTAAGGCATCTTACCCCTGGGGTTAAGGCATCTTACCCCTGGGGTTAAGGCATCTTACGCCTGGGGTTAAGACATCTTTAGCCTCAGAAACACGCTCGAATTAGCCCCTCCCCGTGGCACGGTGGTAAGACACTCGACCCGCGCTTTGCTAGCCTAGGTTCGTATCCTGGTCGGGGAGGATGAATGTACGCCAATCCTTAACTGTAGCCTCAATTCACCTGATTGTTAAACGATTTGGCGGGTCGTATTCTTGAGGTTATCTTGAGATGATTTCGGGGCTTTAGTGTCCCCGCGGCCCGGTCCTCGACCAGACCTCCACCCCCAGGAAGCAGCCCGTGACAGCTGACTACACCCAGGTACCTGTTTTACTGCTAGGTAACAGGGGCATAGGGTGAAAGAAACTCAGCCCATTGTTTCTCGCCGGCTCCTGGGATCGAACCCAGGACCACAGGATCACAAGTCCCGCGGGACAGCACGGGAAAGATTGGAAATAAGGACCTGTACTCACCTAATTGTGCTTGCGGGGTTGAGCTTTGGCTCTTTGGTCCCGAAACGCTATGCGTGCTACTAGATATAAATATACATAAATATAAAACAGATTTATACAAAATAAATATAAACAGATTTATACAAAATAAATATCAAATATATTTAAAATATAAATATATATAAATAAAATTAAAGATGGCATCGAATCACATACACGTGTTCGTCTAGAGAAATGAACAGTGACGATGTTCAAGGTTTCTCGGTGTTGGGGACAAGAGTGTCCGTTTAGGGCAATATAATTGCTCTTATCTCCCTCGGCGCCGTGGAGAGAGGGGGGGGGGAGGACCTGCTGCATGGGTAACAGCTTCTCCTCCATATCAACCTACCCGGGCTTTGCGCCCCGGAGAAGCCACTCCAGATCGACAACCAGACGGCAACTCCATAGTCTCCTGAGACTGATTGAGGCCTTCTATTGCAACAATCATCAACACTACTCCTTTTCTTCACACTTCTACTTCCATTCCTTTCTTCCTCTACTCCATACACCTCTTTCCAACTTCATCCGCTCCCTCCCTCTCTCCCTCACCACCCACACTCCGTATTGGATAGATATTAATCAGCATTGTGTTGTGTATCGCTTATCCCCCTCCCCTGCTGTATCGCGTGTGTTGTATACGCCTGGGGTCGTCCTGGGGTCGTCCTGGGGTCCCCCGGGGTCGTCCAGGGGTGACTATATCAGTCCCATCTCCTGCGCCCCCTCTCCAACGCTGTCTCCCTTTGTTGCCTCCCTATTTTATGGGCCGGCATGAACTTTCTCCCTTCGCACCCTCTCCTCTAGCTCTCTCTCTCTTTCCTTGCTTCTCCTTTTCACTTCCCCCATATTCGGCTCCGTTTCAAAGCCATCTTGTTTGTAGTGACACGTGATGCAGCTGGTAGAATGGTTGTTGACTTGGCCGTGGGGAGCTAAGAAACTCTGCCCATTTGTTTCTTCCTCCGCCGGGGATGGAACTCGGAACCTTAATATGACTACGAACCCCGAACGTTGTCCGCTCGGCCTTCAGGCCCCCTCCAGCGATACAGTTACGACACCAGCGATGTAGTAGTTATAGGCGAGGAGTGCGTACCATTCACGATGTACGTCGTAGCATGTGATGGCGCTCAGATATTGGTGTTCCCCCCCCCTTTCTCACATATTCCCCTTACCCCCCCTACTCACATATTTCCCTTACACCCCCCCCCCCTTCTCACATATTCCCCTTACCCCGTCCCCCGTGTGCCACGTGCAGGGTGCTGAGGTAATCCCTCTCATAGTGGTGGACTGTGATTGGTCCACTGGCGCAGGGAGGCCAGCGAATGAGGATACATAAAAGGAGATAGAGAAGCAGGAGCAGATTGGTTAATTGGCACGTTCCAGGATAGACACAAAAATGAAATATATATATATATATGTGTGTGAGTGTATAAAGGGGGTACCACCTCTGGTGCAATTGTAGGGCCCCACAGCCTCAGAGAAGGGAACACAGAGCATTCAGGGAAAAACTTGTCATTTAACTCTGAATACGTATGAGTGTTCACTTCTCCTACCACCCCCCTTTTCTCTGTCTCTGTCTGTCTTTTGTTAACACATTACTTTCTCATCCTGTTATATACCACCTATATACCACCCCACTCGGCCTCTCCACCTATCCATCTTCCCTTATTCCCCCTCCCTCCTTTATTTTCCATATTTTCCCTCATTCAGTGATCATGGTGTTTCCCCTCCAGTGCGTTAGGGCTTACGTTCCTAACGCCAGGAGGCGATAATTGCCGTAAGTGGAGCGAGCTGTCCACTTAACGTTGCTCCTCTTTGGGTTGTCGTAGCGTATTGATACCTTAACTTTCCTTCTTTTGTTTTGTTTTTTGTCTTGGGTTCCTGCTCCTTGTCTCGGGTTCCTGCTCCTTGTCTTGGGTTCCTGCTCCTTGTCTTGGGTTCCTGCTCCTTGTCTTGGGTTCCTGCTCCTTGTCTTGGGTTCCTGCTCCTTGTCTCGGGTTCCTGCTCCTTGTCTTGGGTTCCTGCTCCTTGTCTCGGGTTCCTGCTCCTTGTCTTGGGTTCCTGCTCCTTGTCTCGGGTTCCTGCTCCTTGTCTTGGGTTCCTGCTCCTTGTCTCGGGTTCCTGCTCCTTGTCTTGGGTTCCTGCTCCTTGTCTTGGGTTCCTGCTCCTTGTCTCGGGTTCCTGCTCCTTGTCTCGGGTTCCTGCTCCTTGTCTCGGGTTCCTGCTCCTTGTCTCGGGTTCCTGCTCCTTGTCTCGGGTTCCTGCTCCTTGTCTCGAGTTCCTGCTCCTTGTCTCGAGTTCCTGCTCCTTGTCTCGGGTTCCTGCTCCTTGTCTTGGGTTCCTGCTCCTTGTCTCGGGTTCCTGCTCCTTGTCTCGGGTTCCTGCTCCTTGTCTCGGGTTCCTGCTCCTTGTCTCGGGTTCCTGCTCCTTGTCTCGGGTTCCTGCTCCTTGTCTCGGGTTCCTGCTCCTTGTCTCGGGTTCCTGCTCCTTGTCTTGGGTTCCTGCTCCTTGTCTCTTAGTTCGACTTGGCTCACATTGTTGGTTATAGCTTTGTCTGCTAGCTCTGTTTTGTATGTGTGTGTGTGCGTGTACTCAACCTAGTTGTGCTTGTGGGGGGGATGAGCTCTGGCTCTTTGGTCCCGCCTCGCAGCTGTCAGTCAGCTGGTGTACAGGTTCCTGAGCCTATTGGGCTCTATCATATCTACATTTGAAACTGTGTATGGAGTCAGCCTCCACCACATCACTGCCTAATGCATTCCATTTGTCAACTACAATGACACTAAAAAAGTTCTTTCTAATATCTCTGTGGCTCATTTGGGCACTCAGTTTCCACCTGTGTCCCCTAGTGCGTGTGCCCCTTGTGTTAAATAGCCTGTCTTTATCAACCCTGTCGATTCCTTTGAGAATCTTGAATGTGGTGATCATGTCCCCCCCTAACTCTTCTGTCTTCCAACGAAGTGAGGTTTAATTCCCGTAGTCTCTCCTCGTAGCTCATACCTGTGTGTGTGTTATCAGGGGACAGATTTTTTGTTTACAAAAGATTTCTACTGTTTAGGCTGGTTTTAATAAGCAAACAGTTATGAAGTAACTCACTCTCCTTGCTGCTGCGAGTGGTGATATTCCTGCCTGTTTTGGCCAGCGTTCCCAACGTCAAGTTCTCAACTTCAGTCTGGTCAACAAAGATTGATGAAGATTAAGCCACCCAAAAGGTGGCACGGGCATGAATAGCCCGTAAGTGGTGGCCCTTTTGAGCCATTACCAGTATCAATAGATGATACTGGAGATCTGTGGAGGTGAGACTGCACCCTGCGTGACGGGAGATGTCTCCCGTGTGGTCAACAAATTTGTTGTTGTTATAGATTCAGCTACTCTGAACAAGTTCCAAGTAGCACGGGCTATGGTGAGCCCGTAACTTACCTGGCACAGGAGCGGGGCAAGAAGCACGGGCTATGGTTAGCCTCGTGGACAGGAGATGTCTCCCGTGGGTCAACAAAGAGAGTATCAAGCTTATGTAGCACTGAAAGGGGTCAGGATAAGGATTTGGGATGGGACGGAGGAGGAAGAAATGGTGCCCAACCACTAGGACGGTCGGGGATTGAACGCCGACCTGCATGAAGCTAGACCATAGCTCTGCCGTCCAGCCCAAGTGGTTGGGCATACTTGTAAAGAATGAGAGTACATTTCTTTAAACGCAAACAACCATTAATCTTGTATTACAATGTGAGTTACTATTCACCACCTGCTGAGTTCTTCAGTAGCAGGTAAAGTGTCAAGTTCTTTCCCAGTAAATATACAAAGTATTAGATCTTTGAATTGAGGATTTTTCAGAATTTTATAACAAATTTGGAAATGATTTCAGTAATGCCATAGTTTACGATAATGCACGGTTGATGGTAATTGTGGTTGAGATTGTTGGTGGGTAAAAGTAAGTTCCGTAGAACTTCAGGTTTCAACTTTTTTGACCATGTCGTAGCTCAGTCAATTAAGGCAGCGTCTGGGATGATCTCGGACGCAGGTTCGAATCCTCGTCACGGCCCTTGTGGATTTGTTTAAAGTATGTTTGTTTGGATTACAGGTGGTGAGGAGAGACGCCATGATGGACCTCAAAGCTGCTGTCACCTGGCTCATATTGGCACTCATACAAGGTAAGTCTCCTGTGTATGTTTTATGTATGTGTGTATGCGTGTGTGTACACGCTGTGGTGGGTATGTGGGCCTGCGGGCCGCTCCAAGCAACAGCCTGGTGGACCAAACTCTCACAAGTCGAACCTGGCCTCGGGCCGGGCTTGGGAGTAGAAGAACTCCAAAACCCTATCAAGCAGGTCAAGCAGGCCACGTACATATGTTGACCAGACCACACACTAGAAGGTGAAGGGCCGACGACGTTTCGGTCCGTCTTGGACCATTCTCAAGTCGATTGTGAATGGTCCAGGACGGACCGAAACGTCGTCGTCCCTTCACCTTCTTGTGTGTGGTCTGGTCAACATACTTCAGCCACGTTATTGTGACTCATCGCCTGCATGCACATGCATATGTGTACCCGCATGTCAGGGGCGCATGTGATGCAACGGGGGGGGGGGTGTAATAAATATGCGGGCCGCTACAAGCAACAGTCAGTTCGACCAAGAACCTGGTCGAACTGGTCGGGGAAGTAGAACGCCAGAAACCCTCTTAGAGTAAGATTCAGGTAAGGTGGAAGCCTCACGTGGAACCCCATCAACAGTAGACCAACTGCAGTCTTGGCTAACTGCCTGTAGAAGTCTAAATCTATGAGTGTTTACGGGCTCACCATAGCCCGTGCTACATGGACATTTCGTTCTGAGTAGCTAAATCTCAAACAACAGGAACTATGAGGAAAAAGCGATTGATGATTGATGAAGATTAAGCCATTACAAGAGGTGGCATGGGCATGAATAGCCCGGAGGTGGTAGAAGTGGCATGGGCATGAATAGCCCCGGAAGTGGTAGATGTTTGGAGTAAATGTGGTATTTGGTCGGGGTAACATCTTAAATGTCTGTGGGCCCTCGGTCTCAAGAAAGCGCCAAGCCATTACGGCTATATACCACATGGAAGGGGTCAGGATAAGGATTGGGAATAGGATGGAAGGAATGGTGCCCAACCACTTGGATGGTCGGGGATTGAACGCCGACCTGCATGAAGGGAGGCCGTCGTTCTACCGTCCAACCCAAGAAAACCTCTTTAACCCTCGTATGTTGCATGCATCACTGTCTATCTGCACTATCTATCCAGTCTACCCTTACTGTGTCCTGCCATTCTTTATCCTCACCTCTGTCCCTACCCTTCTCTCATCAAACTTTTTTTGTATCCACATGCCTGGGTCGAGATTTGATGGGATTGAATTTGGCAATTAAATTGCCTGTTGCTGGGGCGATGGTGTGGTGGTGGTGGTGGCGTCACGAGTGGTGGTAGTGGGAGAAATGTTAGTGGTGGTGGTAGCCTGGCCTCGGGCCGGGCTTTGGGGGGAGTAGAAGAACTCCCAGAACCCCATCAACCAGGTACTAAGAGAAGTGGTGGTGGTGGTAGTGGTGGTGGTGGTGGTAGTAGTTGCGGTGGTGGTGGTAGTAGTAGTGTGGTCCAGTCAGGCGACCTTGGTGGCAACGTGTTGATAGCCTACCTCCGCTCTCTCTCTCATCATCTTTGTAAAACACCGTCCTACTGCTGATTAGCTGTCATTTCCTCCCTAGGTTGGTGTGTTGTGCTGTCGCAAGCCAGATGTGTGGGACACGTTGTCCAGGGTGACAGCAGTGCCAGGGGTGTGGGCGCATGGCCAGGGGTGTGGGCGCAGGGCCAGGGGTGTGGGAGCAGTGCCAGGGGTGTGGGAGCAGGGCCAGGGGGTACGGGAGCAACATTTTTTTCTACCACAGACGTGGCCGGATATTTACAATGCTAACCAGCATATATACATTTTCTTCTGTCCTCCATGGACAGGGTTAGAGATCTGTTAAGCATATAGTTCTGTGATTTATTGAACAATCAACCACAGAAAGTGATTGTAGTGATTTTAAACCTCGGCCCATACCCTTGGGCTGAGGTATGCTGAAACTCTGTAACTGCCCATCACCACCTTCCCTGCCCTTCACCACCTTCCCTGCCCTTCACCACCTTCCCTACCCTTCACCACCTTCCCTGCCCTTCACCTTCCCTGCCCTTCACCACCTACCCTGCCCTCACCACCTTCCCTACCCTTCACCACCTTCTCTGCCCTTCACCACCTTCCCTACCCTTCACCACCTTCCCTACCCT
>WNGS01039543.1:4711397-4725642 GCA_020271785.1 Procambarus virginalis
CTAAATATTAAGTAATAACCTCTAGCGGAAGCAAAAATGTGGACGCTATGAAGTGAAAAAAATAAGGAAATTGCTGCGTCCAATTACATCCCCATTAGTGTAAACTGAAGCACGTTTCTCATCTGGGTGTAAGGGGAGTGTAGTACACCGGTTACTAGGGGGGTGGGGAGGAGGAGGAGGGTGTTATTGGAAACACTTGAGTGTTAAATTGTCAACCAGGTGTAGTGAGATGGGGGAGAGGGGTGTGTTTCACGGCTGTGATTGTTATGGTGAGAAGGGAGACCGGATCTATTGTAATTTTGACCAGACCACACACTTGAAGGTGAAAGAGACGACGACGTTTCGGTTCGTCCTGGACCATTCTCAATCGACTTGAGAATGGTCCAGGACGGACCGAAACGTCGTCGTCCCTTCACCATCTAGTGTGTGGTCTGGTCAACATACTTCAGCCACGTTATTGTGACTCATCGCCTTAATTGTTTGTAATGTTGGTCCAGTATTGGTCTGTTGGTCTGACTTTGTGTTTGGTCTGAGGCAATGGGGGAAGAGATTCAACACTGTAGATACATATATTGCTTACGGATATTATATATACATATAATATACATATGACTATATCAGACGACGAAGAAAGGATTAAGACAGGAATTTTCTTAAGTATTTTCGTATTAATAATCTTCATAAGGATGTATTGATCAATGGTGTGGATATAGAGGCAGGAATGAGGTGAGGTGAATAATAATGTCTTTTATGAGATAAGAGATATTAATAAGGTTTTATTTAGATAAATGAATATCAATATTCTTACTCAAATTGTGTTTTAACTGATCAATCAGAAATGGATGTAAATTATACATACCACAACTAATGTTCAAATTACATGATTTTGTAATCTGTATTAAAGCAGACTTGCTAATGTTTCTATTGAAAATACCTTTACAGGTCGTTATTGAAGAAGCCATCTCCCAATCAATTTTGTGAGAACTTTCTGACAAATAAACAAAGCATTAGACAATTGGTCATGTCTTACAGAGTATTTATGTTGCGAAATTCTAAATTTAAAATCTTCGGATGTTTGCCCTTCATAGAAATAAATTACTACAGTATTTAGAAGGCATTTTGTAAATGACACAGGGATGAATCAGGAATCACTACGAGGAATGTTTCTAAGTTTTCCAACAGTATTTTCGTAATTAAACAATACATGTATATAAAAAAAACTTGATGATATACATAGCTTATCCTTCATGGTCTGACATTGTCACATTATTCATCACGTGTTAATTTCATCGTGAATTAGCACCTCCAGGAAAGGCAAACTGTTATTTTTCACTATTTTCGTGGGTAAATCATGAGATTGGGGCTAACCTTACCCAAGTTTGTAGGGGGAATGGTCTGGGGTAAGGGAGGGACATAGGTAGATGATTTAAGATATATTAGTAAGTATTTACACTCTTAAGAGTTCTATTTGTCATCCTAACAACCCCATAAACCCATTATTGTGGTGAGTTGTGACAGTGGTGGTTGTGGTGTTGTGTTAGAGGACACTGTGGTAATGGTGAAGAATGTTTGAAGCAGTGGTGGTGATGGTGGTGCTGGTAGTGATAGCCGTGGTGTTGTAGAAGCGATGGTGGTGATAGTTATGGTGGTTAATTGGGTGGTTGTAGTGGTGATGGTGATAGGGGTTGTGATGGTGATTGTGGTGGAGGTAATGAGGATAGGGTTAGCGATGGTGGTGGTAGTGAGGAAAGGTCAATAACATCATATCAGCCTGGCCTTTATCAGCGACGACTGGAGACAGTGCCTACCACCCCCTTGTTGTGGGAGTGGTGGTCGTATTGACCACCGGATGTTGGGATATTATTAAAGCGGCGCCTAAGGGGTCAATACTGCCTCGACTGGGGATAAGGAGAGGCGGCTCACAGCTTCCTGTGGGCGTCTCAAGGGTGTTGTTCCCAGGAATATGTCTTCGTCTCCCCACGAAAAGATAGCCAGGAGTGGAGGTGGTGTTATGATAGCCACGTGACTATTGACTCAAGCAGTTGGGGAGTCTTGTGTTTGTCTCTCTCTCTCTCTCTCTCTCTCTCTCTCTCTCTCTCTCTCTCTCTCTCTCTCTCTCTCTCTCTCTCTCTCTCTCTCTCTCTCTCTTTTATATATATATGACTTTGTTGTCAAACACTTTACCTTGAAGATGAACTGACATAGAAATATTCATACTGTGAGACATAGACTAGTGGTCATCGACATCCCCGAGTACAAGTACCAAAGAATGACATNGGTTTTAAAGCTTCTGATGATGTTATCTGCATACCAGTGACCTCTAGGATGCTGAGAGTGTCCTAGCTCCTTGGTCTCCCTGTCTAGGATGCTGAGAGTGTCCTAGCTCCTTGGTCTCCCTGTCTAGGATGCTGAGAGTGTCCTAGCTCCTTGGCATCCCTGTCTAGGATGCTGAGAGTGTCCTAGCTCCTTGGCCCTCCCTGTCTAGGATGCTGAGTGTCCTAGCTCCTTGGTCTCCCTGTCTAGGATGCTGAGTGTGTCCTAGCTCCTTGGTCTCCCTGTCTAGGATGCCGAGAGTGTCCTAGCTCCTTCGTCTCCCTGTCTAGGATGCTGAGTGTCCTAGCTCCTTGGTCTCCCTGTCTAGGATGCTGAGAGTGTCCTAGCTCCTTGGTCTCCCTGTCTAGGATGCTGAGAGTGTTTAGCTCCTTCGTCTCCCTGTCTAGGATGCTGAGAGTGTCCTAGCTCCTTGGCTTCCCTGACTAGGATGCTGAGTGTCCTAGCTCCTTCGTCTCCCTGTCTAGGATGCTGAGTGTCCTAGCTCCTGGTCTCCCTGTCTAGGATGCTGAGAGTGTCCTAGCTCCTGGTCTCCCTGTCTAGGATGCTGAGAGTGTCCTAGCTCCTGGTCTCCCTGTCTAGGATGCTGAGTGTCCTAGCTCCTTGGTCTCCCTGTCTAGGATGCTGAGAGTGTCCTAGCTCCTTGGCCTCCCTGTCTAGGATGCTGAGAGTGTCCTAGCTCCTTGGCCTCCCTGACTAGGATGCTGAGTGTCCTAGCTCCTGGTCTCCCTGTCTAGGATGCTGAGAGTGTCCTAGCTCCTGGTCTCCCTGTCTAGGATGCTGAGAGTGTCCTAGCTCCTGTCTCCCTGTCTAGGATGCTGAGAGTGTCCTAGCTCCTGGTCTCCCTGTCTAGGATGCTGAGAGTGTCCTAGCTCCTTGGCTTCCCTGACTAGGATGCTGAGTGTCCTAGCTCCTTCGTCTCCCTGTCTAGGATGCTGAGTGTCCTAGCTCCTGGTCTCCCTGTCTAGGATGCTGAGTGTCCTAGCTCCTTGGCCTCCCTGTCTAGGATCCTGAGACGGGCTCCTAGCTCCTTGTCTTCGCTGACTAGGATCTTGACGGAGATTGAGCAATGAGAGATGAGTGAGAGCAGGAAGAATATGGAGAATAATGCAGTGAAAGAGAGATAGAGAGGAGAGTGAGAGAAAGAGAGAGATTTAGTCATAGATTAGCCATTCATCTTGTATACTACCTAGCTGTATAGGCATAATTGGGTCTATTAACAATTGCGAATTGCCAGAACTGACTCGTGATTACCGGAATGACCTAAAATGGTTAAATGATCAAAGAATGATTAAAACAGTGTGTGTGTACTCGCCCATTTTGCTGGGTCGAGCATCAGCTCTTAAGCCCCGCCTTTCGACCATCGTTCGTTCAGTGGTGTAAATATTTTTCACTGGTTTTTTCTTACATTTACATTTAAAGCAGGGTATCGAACCCTGTTTTGAGAGAGGGGGAAAGAAGGAATTATCAAGGGAAAGCGCCAAGCCATTACGACTATATATAGCACTGGGAAGGGGTCAGGATAAGGATTTGGGGATGGGACGGGGGAAAGGAATGGTGCCCCAACCACTTGTGGGACGGTCGGGGATTGAACGCCGATCTGCATGGAGCGAGACCGTCGCTCTACCGTCCAGCCCAAGTGTTTGGGGTAGAGAGAGGGAATGAGTGGAAGGATGGACAGAAGGGTAGACGAAAGTGACTTATGAGGGGGACGGGGATAGTGAAAATGAGGAGATAGAGAGAAGTTGAAAGTGACAGGCAAGAACGAAAGTGAGAAATAGACGAGGAAGGAAGATAGCTTGCCGGCCGGACATGCCGATTGGAAAGCTCAATAAATCCGGCTAAAGAAGACCATTTCTCCTTGTCTTCCGGCCGCCTCTTCAGACCGGCCAGCCAGCCGGCCGGCCGGGAGCCGGAGCACGAAAGGGAAACGAAGATGGAACAGGAAGACGAGAAAGGAAGAAGAATTGGGGAAACGAAGGGACGCTAAATTACAGGAAATGGCGTAATAGAACACAAGGACAAGTGTCAACAAACCGAGATGAGTGTAATTCGGTTAATCAAACCGGATATAAACACGTCCGAAATGCAGCTAAATGTGGCCAGTTGAATGGAATGGGGAGGAAGAGATGGAGAATAAACAAATACATAGTTAAATGGAAGTTAACAATTTAGGAAATAATAAAGAAATAGCCATAAAGGAAGAGAGTACTAGCCATAAGGAGAGAGGAGAGAGAGTACTTCATATTGTAACGCTGGTCTAATGTAGGTTGAATACAAAGTTCTGAAGAATTCTACTTTTTTTCAGGGATTCTGAAGACTAAACAAAATTTCACCCGTCTCAATGGCTCATGATTCAATCAATTCATTGGTTCATGAATCAACCAATCACTGAGCGCTGTGGGCTCACCAATCAACCAATCACAAACCATCTTCACCACAAGGCTGGCCCAATCGACAAACATCCTCTTTGGAATTTCACTCAACCACCAATTTCCATTTCCAAACGCCTCAGCCAATCGCATTTCACTTTCTCACGCACCTAAACCAATAATTGGTCGACGTCCTTAATTCCTCCTCCAATCAGCAAGACCCGTTTCTCAGATCTCGATCAAGTCAGCCAATCAACGAAGGATATTAAAAAAAAACGCAATATAGGATACAAGATATAAGATGATAAGATACAATACATGATAAAAACGCATGATAAGAATGATGAGAATGGTGATAGTGAAGATGATGATGATGATAGTGATAATGAAAGTGATGTCAATAACGGGTAAAATGATTGTGGTTTTGTCACACAATATTTCGTTATTTCACTCAGAAAAATAGAGCGACAACCTGGCTTCATGCAAGTCCGAGTTCAATCCTCGACCGTCCAAGTTTTTTGGGGCACCATTCCTTCCATACCCCCGTCCCATCCCAAATCCTTATCCTGGTCCCTTCCCAGTGCTATAAAGTCGTAATGGCTTGGCGCTTTCCCCTGGCCGTTGCCTTCAGACAATAATCACATGTTTACTCTATAATCTCTATAATGTATAACAAAACTTTACTGAAAAGTAAACTTTCTAACATTTATCAGCATTTAATAGATCAGATGAACCTTTTTTTTCTGTTATATTAAAAAGCTTTTTCTTAGCGTGAGAAAAAAAATCGTTTTTTGACTTCATTAAAAACGTTCTAGCATAGTTTTTAATGTATTTTAACCCCTAGTTACCCCTTCTTGAAGTTATCTTGAGATGATTTCGGGGCTTTTTAGTGTCCCCGCGGCCCGGTCCTTGACCAGGCCTCCACCCCCAGGAAGCAGCCCGTGACAGCTGACTAACACCCAGGTACCTATTTTACTGCTAGGTAACAGGGACATACGGTGAAAGAAACTCTGCCCATTGTTTCTTGCCGGCACCTGGGATCGAACCCAGGACCACAGGATCACAAGTCCAGCGTGCTGTCCACTCGGCCGACCGGCTCCCCTAAAGACCTTTGTAAAACAAAATGCAAATTAGTATGAAGAGATGTGGAGGATGCTGTTTAAGATTCGCTACTTGGAACAAAAAGTTCCAAGTAGCACGGGCTATGGTGAGCCCGTAGTGGACTTACCTGGCACAGGAGCGGGGCAAGTAGCACGGGCTATGGTGAGCCCGTAGTGGACTTACCTGGCACAGGAGCGGGGCAAGTAGCACGGGCTATGGTGAGCCCGTAGTGGACTTACCTGGCACAGGAGCGGGGCAAGTAGCACGGGCTATGGTGAGCCCGTAGTGGACTTACCTGGCACAGGAGCGGGGCAAGTAGCACGGGCTATGGTGAGCCCGTAGTGGACTTACCTGGCACAGGAGCGGGGCAAGTAGCACGGGCTATGGTGAGCCCGTAGTGGACTTATCTGGCACAGGAGCGGGGCTGTAACTTATGGCGCTCTGCTCTCAGTTACTTATAACTGGACTGCCTGTCATTAGCTGCTTGCTGCAAGACAGGCCGACAGTCTGCCTGTTATTTACCGTCTCCTCGAAGCATTTAGGAACTAACTGACTGTCTAGCCAGTTCTCAGAAGACGTACAAGTGATTAAGAATCCTCCCCGAGTTCCAAACCTTCAAGCTTGGACTCCAAGATTGCGACAATTTCATTCTCTCAATTTCAGACCCTGAATTCCATGCCATGAATTCAAGACGCCCAATTTTTAGCCTCCCTGAATTCTGGAATTTCAGTTTTCCGTCCACAATTCAACATATTATTGGGTAAAGACTCCACACCTGTGCTTCCCTCCTGTGACTATGTCTCGTATTTTTCCTGCAGTAAAAATTTGCTCAATTCGGCTGTTCAGAAAATTTCTCCTTTGAGGTTATTGGTGAGAGGAAGTTGGAATCTGGGCTCCTGCTGCAGGAGTGAGGGAGAAATACAGTGTGAAGGGAACGAGGCGAGCCATTCAGAAGATTCTGAATGCCGCCTGATGGAGGTTTGCCACTCTGAAGTTACTCTGTGGCGGAGGTTTTTTCACTCAGAAGTTGCTCTCTGAGGTTTGTACACTCAGAAGTAGTTACTGTCTGATGGAGAATTGTCACTCAGAAGTTACTATCTAATGGAGAATTGTCACTCAGAAGTTACTGTCTGATGGAGAATTGTCACTCAGAAGTTACTATCTAATGGAGAATTGTCACTCAGAAGTTACTATCTGATGGTGAATTGTCACTCAGAAGTTACTATCTAATGGAGAATTGTCACTCAGAAGTTACTGTCTGATGGAGAATTGTCACTCAGAAGTTACTATCTAATGGAGAATTGTCACTAAGAAGTTACTGTCTGATGGAGAGCTGTCACTCAGAAGTTACTATCTAATGGAGAATTGTCACTCAGAAGTTACTATCTGATGGAGAATTGTCACTCAGAAGTTACTATCTAATGGAGAATTGTCACTAAGAAGTTACTGTCTGATGGAGAGCTGTCACTCAGAAGTTACTATCTGATGGAGAATTGTCACTCAGAAGTTACCAGTGCCTGTGAGTTACTCCCTCAACACTACACGTTACTGAAACTCAAAGATTTCCATCCATTAATAATAATACAGCCAAGTGTTTCAAGTAATTTAAGCTAGTAGAAATCGTATTTGGCCATTTAGGCTAGTTAAAACAAGTATTTCTAACATACCACACTAGTAACAGCAAGTGTTTCTGGCAGTTTAGGCTAGTGAAACCAAGTTTTTTCTAGCATTTTAAGCTATTAAAACCAAACATTTATGACATTTTAGCTAGTAAATCTAGTGTTTCTAGCAGTTTAGCTTAATAAAACTGTTTCATATAACATCTATTACAAAAATAATGTCATGTAAGTTTTTAACAAATAAAATTACCACCTTAAGTACACACAGAGAAGAGATTCAAAGGAAGAAGAGACCTAATCTCTTCTTACAAGAGAAGAGTAAGAATCTCTTCTTACAAGAGTAAGAATCTCTTCTTAGAAGAGAAGAGTAAGAATCTCTTCTTAGAAGAGAAGAGTAAGAATCTCTTACAAGAGAAGAGTAAGAATCTCTTCTTACAAGAGTAAGAATCTCTTCTTAGAAGAGAAGAGTAAGAATCTCTTCTTACAAGAGTAAGAATCTCTTCTTACAAGAGAAGAGTAAGAATCTCCTCTTACAAGAGAAGAGTAAGAATCTCTTCTTACAAGAGAAGAGTAAGAATCTCTTACAAGAGAAGAGTAAGAATCTCTTCTTACAAGAGAAGAGTAAGAATCTCTTCTTACAAGAGAAGAGTAAGAATCTCCTCTTACAAGAGAAGAGTAAGAATCTCTTACAAGAGAAGAGTAAGAATCTCTTCTTACAAGAGTAAGAATCTCTTCTTAGAAGAGAAGAGTAAGAATCTCTTCTTACAAGAGAAGAGTAAGAATCTCTTCTTACAAGAGAAGAGTAAGAATCTCTTCTTACAAGAGAAGAGTAAGAGTCGCTTCTTACAAGAGAAGAGTAAGAGTCGCTTCTTACAAGAGAAGAGTAAGAGTCGCTTCTTACAAGAGAAGAGTAAGAGTCGCTTCTTACAAGAGAAGAGTAAGAGTCGCTTCTTACAAGAGAAGAGTAAGAATCTCCTCTTACAATGTCTCACACCGTATTCCAGACACCCCGGCCACTCCCGACACCAGACACCACGTTTGTTATCGATTCTTGGGGCGTTCCAGGAGGCTGCTGGAACCTCCTGTAGGCAAAGCGTTGCTGGAATAATTGTCAGTTGGGGGATGGACCAGACGACGACGGATCCAGTTATAAGAGACTCTGGAAAAGGACTTTATTACTCATTTAAGAGATTTACAGCTATTTTGGGGGATCGATTTCGTCTCTCGAATTCCATAATTACGGTTTTCAAGGCTGTGTGGACTCGTAGAGCTCTGGAATTCCATGATATATGATAATATACGTGTTCCAGACCGTGGAGCATCTGAAGCCAAGCGAAGTAGCAGCTTCAAGTTGCTGTAGCGAGGAGTGCTGGCATATGGCTTAGTGAAGGACTGAGATGAACTGGAGGAAATCCTGGATTAAAGTGCTCCATGTCTGAGGTCTTCAAGGCTTTGGTACTTGTCGCCTTGGAGGTTTGTAGTCTTGGAGGTTTGTAGTCTTGGAGGGCTGTAGTCTTGGAGGGCTGTAGTCTTGGAGGGCTGTAGTCTTGGAGGGCTGTAGACTTGGAGGTTTGTACCCTTGGAGGCCTGTAGTCTTGGAGGGCTGTAGTCTTGGAGGGCTGTAGTCTTGGAGGGCTGTAGTCTTGGAGGGCTGTAGTCTTGGAGGTTTGTAGTCTTGGAGGGCTGTAGTCTTGGAGGGCTGTAGTCTTGGAGGGCTGTAGACTTGGAGGTCTGTACCCTTGGAGGCCTGTACCCTTGGAGGTTTGTAGTCTTGGAGGTTTGTAGCCTTGGAGGTCTGTAGCCTTGGAGGTCTGTACCCTTGGAGGCCTGTACCCTTGGAGGGCT
Organism: Procambarus virginalis; assembly: GCA_020271785.1. Classification (NCBI taxonomy): domain Eukaryota; kingdom Metazoa; phylum Arthropoda; class Malacostraca; order Decapoda; family Cambaridae; genus Procambarus; species Procambarus virginalis. The sequence goes on from WNGS01039543.1 coordinate 4,720,666, forward strand.
GTAGCCTTGGAGGGCTGTAGACTTGGAGGTCTGTACCCTTGGAGGGCTGTACCCTTGGAGGGCTGTACCCTTGGAGGGCTGTACCCTTGGAGGGCTGTACCCTTGGAGGTTTGTACCCTTCGACGCTTGGAGCCTTTGAAAGGTTAATGCTTGCTACTGAACCCTCCATTTATATCCGGAAATTTACCAATAACAGAACCAACAAAAATAAATTCGTAGTCCTCTTCCACTTTCGGAATGTTGCACGAATTTTTGTGGAGACATTTCCTCGTTGGAATAGGGGGATTGATCTTGATTCCAGCGGCTCCAGGAAGGGATCCATTTCGGACCGTGTGGATGGGCTCCGAGCTAGTTTAAGGACCGTTAGCAAGAGATGAGACGGCCTAATTAAAAGTCCTGGAAATTGCCTAGAGGAGATGGAACCCGCGATGCTTCGGGGTGAAAGTGATGAGTAGCAGATGATGATGGGTTGAGGAGCAGGATGAGGCAAGGGGGGGGGCGGGGGAATGGGGAAAATGAAGAAAATTTTGTAGCGACATCTATAGACGTTAATATTGATAACTATGAAATCGAACACTCTGGAATGGTGATGAATGTTGGGGTTATCTTGAGGTTATCTTGAGATGATTTCGGGGCTTTTTAGTGTCCCCGCGGCCCGGTCCTCGACCAGGCCTCCACCCCCAGGAAGCAGCCCGTGACAGTTGACTAACACCCAGGTACCTATTTTACTGCTAGGTAACAGGGGCATAGGGTGAAAGAAACTCTGCCCATTGTTTCTCGCCGGCGCCTGGGATCGAACCCAGGACCGCAGGATCACAAGTCCAGCGTGCTGTCCGCTCGGCCGACCGGCTCCCTGAGTGAGGATGAGGATGGTGATGATTAGTAGTAGATGAGTGGGAATTCTGTTGAGTAGATGTTGTTTCATCTACTTCGAGTCAGTCCGACCAGTCTCTCAGTCCCGTATTTACACTCAATCAAAGCCACATATTAACTCTACTAATAGCCAAAAGGCCCACCTTTCTATCTACCATCCTGTTGACCTGCTGCATGGGTAACAGCTTCTCCTCCATATCAACCTACCTGGCTTTGTGCCCTGGAGAGGCCACTCCAGAGCCCAACTCCATAGTCTCCTGAGACTGATGGATGCCTACTGCTACCAAACGGCACACCATCACTCTATCATCCACTCTCCTCCATCCACACCATTTGGACACGAATCGTCAATCATTTCGAACGTATAGAATAGTTAAACAGCAACACAAGGACTTAGAACAAGGACAGAAGGCTGGCGGGGGTTGACGAGCTAGAGTTCACTATCCCCTAGCCATTGATAGGTAAGTACATCCACTATACCTCTCCCTTCAACCATCCCAACCATGATGTGCTTTCTCCCTCACTCTCCACCCGCCATACTGAAAGGACAGTACACCTTAACCGCCTGGGTACGTATTTTCATATTAATTTTACGCCGTCGGTCATTACATGGAACTGTAATTACCCAATAGAGTGCCACTCGCTGTGGCGACGATGAGGGCCTCCAAATGGGGGGGGGGTTGTCTGAGTGCCTCTACACTGACAGTGAGGCCACAGGAAACGGTAGCTTCTCTCCATCTGTGATCTGATTTCCTCTTGAGTTTCCAGATTATAAACAAATTCCTGCGGATATCCAGCACCTGTCACGGGACCCGTGGGGGGGGGGGGATATGGAGGGGCAGGATTTCCTGGAAGCAGCAGAGTTGTAGGATGGAATATCCTCTATTACCCCCTCTATTACCCTCTATTCTGTGCAGCGAGCAGGTTATTTATAATTGCTATTATTTGGTTTCTTGCTGTCTATCTTGTAGAAGTAGTCAAGTGCTCCTTCTAAGGTTTCCCAACGTCAAGAAAACGGTCAATTTAAAGTGGTCTCTCTCTCTCTCCTAACCGGCCAGAGGACCCAAAACAGAAAACGGGACAGTACGTCACTTTCGCCAGCCGCTTCTGTTTTCTAGTACGACCATTTTTGGGCCTTGTGTGACGCATACGGGCGAAATGCGACGTTCTTTGTAGGAGGACAGGTTGTAGGAGGACAGGTTGTAGGAGGACAGGCTGTAGGAGGACAGGCTGTAGGAGGACAGGCTGTAGGAGGACAGGCTGTAGGAGGACAGGCTGTAGGAGGACAGGCTGTAGGAGGACAGGCTGTAGGAGGACAGGTTGTAGGAGGACAGGTTGTAGGAGGACAGGCTGTAGGAGGACAGGCTGTAGGAGGACAGGCTGTAGGAGGACAGGCTGTAGGAGGACAGGCTGTAGGAGGACAGGTTGTAGGAGGACAGGTTGTAGGAGGACAGGCTGTAGGAGGACAGGCTGTAGGAGGACAGGCTGTAGGAGGACAGGCTGTAGGAGGACAGGCTGTAGGAGGACAGGCTGTAGGAGGACAGGTTGTAGGAGGACAGGTTGTAGGAGGACAGGCTGTAGGAGGACAGGCTGTAGGAGGACAGGCTGTAGGAGGACAGGCTGTAGGAGGACAGGCTGTAGGAGGACAGGTTGTAGGAGGACAGGCTGTAGGAGGACAGGCTGTAGGAGGACAGGCTGTAGGAGGACAGGCTGTAGGAGGACAGGCTGTAGGAGGACAGGCTGTAGGAGGACAGGCTGTAGGAGGACAGGCTGTAGGAGGACAGGCTGTAGGAGGACAGGTTGTAGGAGGACAGGTGGTAGGACAGGATTTCTACAGCATCTACTCTCCCGGGTAGATTTCTGTAGCATCTACCCTCCGTTTCTGACTGACCGCTGCCACTCTCATCTGAATCCCTTTCAATTTTCTGGATTTGAACAATAACATTCAATTGTTCAACTCCATTGGTATTTCCAGATAAAATTAACCAACCTACGTAACACCAACTGTGTAATATGCAGCGTCAGCGCGAATTAATCTCTCGTCTCGTCAGACATAACGAAAATGATAGACTTACGAATTGCGAAATTAGACAAAATACCACATCACTGAAGGAGATAAGAAATAGAGGGAAGGCATGATCACAGTATACAAAATACCAAGATAATAAACTCCATATACACGGAATGTATAGTGGCGGAGGCATACTTCTCACATACATTATATGTTCATCAATATTTTCCACATTCTTCCATTCGTAAATATACACAAATCCAGCCAATTATCCATTCGTAAATATACACAAATCCAGCCAATTATCCATTCGTAAATATACACAAATCCAGCCAATTATCCATTCGTAAATATACACAAATCCAGCCATTTATCCATTCGTAAATATACACAAATCCAGCCAATTATCCATTCGTAAATATACACAAATCCAGCCATTTATCCATTCGTAAATATACACAAATCCAGCCAATTATCCATTCGTAAATATACACAAATCCAGCCAATTATCCATTCGTAAATATACACAAATCCAGCCAATTATCCATACAAAAATACAACAAAAAGAATCTATAAATATGTATAGATACATTCACATTCATTGGCACTCCTCTCTGCTGCCACACGCTAATTACTCCATAAGTTGTTGCCGAATTTAACACCATTTTTTGTAATGAATAATTCACCTAGTATTCACCTAGTTGTATTCACCTAGTTGTATTCACCTAGTTGTGTTTGCGGGGGTTGAGCTTTGCCCTTTCGGCCCGCCTCTCAACTGTCAATCAACTATTTACAAACTACTTTTTTTTCTCCACACACACACACACACACACACCAGGAAGCAGCACGTGTCAGCTGACTAACTCCCAGGTACCTATTTACTGCTAGGTAACAGGGGCATTCAGGGTGAAAGAAACTTTGCCCATTTGTTTCTGCCGGGTGCGGGAATCGAACCCGCGCCACAGAATTACGAGTCCTGCGCGCTATCAACCAGGCTACGAGGCCCCTGTGATTGTGTGTGTGTGTGTGTGTGTGTGTGTGTGTGTGTGTGTGTGTGTGTGTGTGTGTGTGTCCGATTGGGCAAAAGCGATGCAATTGAGATATCCTTTTACCGGAAATACTCGTGGTTGTCCATATAGATTGCATTCGCTTTTGTAGACCTGTCAATCGGATGTACAGCATTGTGGGTGGGGAGTTGGGAGGGGGGGTAGTTAAACGGGATCGAACACCAGTAGAACGGAATCTGTAACATGAAGCGAGATGGTTTCTTGTTCTGTCTTGATTGGGATTTTGACTGTGGTGGTGGGGATGATTGTTGGGGTGGTGGGATGATTGTTCGGTTCAGGCAGCGTCTGCGGAGCTCTCGGACGCAAGGTTCGAATCCTCGTCACGGCCCTTGTGGATTTGTTAATTGTTTGGGGTGGTTTGTGTGGGAGGTTAGTACTGATAAGCTGGGAATTAAGCTGATAGTCGCTGACTGCTTTAGCAGGCTAACAACCTGTCCTTAAAAATAACGTCGCTTTTAACCGTTTATCTATATGGCCTAATTTGGACGTAATTTGAAAATGAAAAAAAAAATATAATAAATTTGGATTTTTTCAACAACAGTAAGTTAAGGGTTCTCTGATAGGTTAGGTGGGCAGGAAATTCTCATAAAGTTTCAAAACGTTATGAAAAACGTTAATTAAAGTGTCCTCTCCTAACCTCTGCGCGTACGCCGGACGACTCAAATAGAAAACGGAACAGAACGTCACTTTTGTGAGTCGATTTCATTTCAAATTACGTCCAAATTTGGCCATAGCGCGCATACCGCCAAGAGTGACGTTCTTTTTAAGAGGACGGGTTGTGTGTGTAGGGGTGATGAAAAAGTGAGTCAGCTTGTGCGCAATATACAAAATCTTTGTAAACAAAAAACAGGAAAAAAGGAGGAGAATCATCTGCCTCATTCTCAATTCTTGGAAAGAGTTCGAGGCTTCCCCGCAAGAGTCTTGTGTGTATAAATGACTTGAAGGAGGAAGGAACTATGAGGAAAAAGCGCCAAGCCATTTCGACTATATAGCACTGGGAAGGGGTCAGGGTAAGGATTTGGGATG
>WNGS01039543.1:4734314-4747550 GCA_020271785.1 Procambarus virginalis
GGACGGAGGGAAGGAATGGTGCCCAACCACTTGTGGACGGTCGGGGATTGAACACCGACCTGCATGAAGCGAGACCGTCGCTCTACCGTCCAGCCCAAGTGGTTGAGCTGTAAATGACTTGAGTGATGTGTTGGATGAGTTTCTACATAACGGGGAGAAAACAGAGGCTCATGGTGAGAGCATGTTAGTTACAATTCGAGTGTAGGCACGACCTAAACGCTTCCTAATGTATATTCACGTCGCCTTTTTTTTAACTTTATCGGGTGCACACGCAAAGGTCTTTTGTTGTGACTCCCTGGCAAGCTAGAAGGGTCTTTTTTGCATAATTTAAAGAATAGCCATAAAGGAAGAGAGTACTAGCCATAAGGAGAGAGGAGAGAGAGTACTTCATATTGTAACGCTGGTCTGATGTAGGTTGAATACAAAGTTCTGAAGAACTCTCCTTTTTTTCAGGGATTCTAAAGACTAAACAAAATTTCACCCGCCTCAATGGCTCATGATTCAATCAATTCATTGGTTCATGAATCAACCAATCACTGAGCGCTGTGGGCTCACCAATCAACCAATCACAAACCATCTTCACCACAAGGCTGGCCCAATCGACAAACATCCTCTTTGGAATTTCACTCAACCACCAATTTCCATTTCCAAACGCCTCAGCCAATCGCATTTCACTTTCTCACGCACCTAAACCAATAATTGGTCGACGTCCTTAATTCCTCCTCCAATCAGCAAGACCCGTTTCTCAGATCTCGATCGAGTCAGCCAATCAACGAAGGATATTAAAAAAAAAACGCAATATATGATAGGATACAAGATATAAGATGATAAGATACAATACATGATAAAAACGCATGATAAGAATGATGAGAATGGTGATAGTGAAGATGATGATGATGATAGTGATAATGAAAGTGATGTCAATAACGGGTAAAATGATTGTGGTTTTGTCACACAATATTTCGTTATTTCACTCAGAAAAATTGAGCGACAACCTGGCTTCATGCAGGTCCGAGTTCAATCCCCGACCGTCCAAGTTTTTTGGGGCACCATTCCTTCCATCCGTCCCATCCCAAATCCTTATCCTGATCCCTTCCCAGTGCTATAAAGTCGTAATGGCTTGGCGCTTTCCCCCTGGCCGTTGCCTTCAGACAATAATCACATGTTTACTCTATAATCTCTATAATGTATAACAAAACTTTACTGAAAAGTAAACTTTTTAACATTTATCAGCATTTAATAGATCAGATGAACCTTTTTTTCTGTTATATTAAAAAACTTTTTCTTAGCGTGAGGAAAAAAAATCACGTTTTTTTTACTTCATTAAAAACGTTCTAGCATAGATTTTAATGTATTTTAACCCCTAGTTACCCCTTCTTGAGGTTATCTTGAGATGATTTCGGGGCTTTAGTGTCCCCGCGGCCGGTCCTCGACCAGGCCTCCACCCCCAGGAAGCAGCCCGTGACAGCTGACTAACACCCAGGTACCTATTTTACTGCTAGGTAACAGGGGCATAGGGTGAAAGAAACTCTGCCCATTGTTTCTCGCCGGCGCCTGGGATCGAACCCAGGACCACAGGATCACAAGTCCAGCGTGCTGTCCGCTCGGCCAACCGGCTCCCCTAAAGACCTTTGTAAAACAAAATGCAAATTAGTATGAAGAGATGTGGAAGATGCTGTTTAAGATTCGCTACTTGGAACAAAAAGTTCCAAGTAGCACGGGCTATGGTGAGCCCGTAGTGGACTTACCTGGCACAGGAGCGGGGCAAGTAGCACGGGCTATGGTGAGCCCGTAGTGGACTTACCTGGCACAGGAGCGGGGCAAGTAGCACGGCTACGGTGAGCCCGTAGTGGACTTACCTGGCACAGGAGCGGGGCAAGTAGCACGGGCTACGGTGAGCCCGTAGTGGACTTACCTGGCACAGGAGCAGGGCAAGTAGCACGGGCTATGGTGAGCCCGTAGTGGACTTACCTGGCACAGGAGCGGGGCAAGTAGCACGGGCTATGGTGAGCCCGTAGTGGACTTACCTGGCACAGGAGCGGGGCAAGTAGCACGGGCTATGGTGAGCCCGTAGTGGACTTACCTGGCACAGGAGCGGGGCAAGTAGCACGGGCTATGGTGAGCCCGTAGTGGACTTACCTGGCACAGGAGCGGGGCAAGTAGCACGGGCTACGGTGAGCCCGTAGTGGACTTACCTGGCACAGGAGCAGGGCAAGTAGCACGGGTTATGGTGAGCCCGTAGTGGACTTACCTGGCACAGGAGCGGGGCAAGTAGCACGGGCTATGGTGAGCCCGTAGTGGACTTACCTGGCACAGGAGCGGGGCAAGTAGCACGGGCTATGGTGAGCCCGTAGTGGACTTACCTGGCACAGGAGCGGGGCTGTAACTTATGGCGATCTGCTCTCAGTTACTTATAACTGGACTGCCTGTCATTAGCTGCTTGCTGCAAGACAGGCCGACAGTCTGCCTGTTATTTACCGTCTCCTCGAAGCATTTAGGAACTAACTGGCTGTCTAGTCAGTTCCCAGAAGACGTACAAGTGATTAAGAATCCTCCCCGAGTTCCAAACCTTCAAGCTTGGACTCCAAGATTGCGACAATTTCATTCTCTCAATTTCAGACCCTGAATTCCATGCCATGAATTCAAGACGCCCAATTTTTAGCCTCCCTGAATTCTGGAATTTCAGTTTTCCGTCCACAATTCAACATATTATTGGGTAAAGACTCCACACCTGTGCTTCCCTCCCTGTGACCATGTCTCGTATTTTTCCTGCAGTAAAAATTTGCTCAATTCGGCTGTTCAGAAAATTTCTCCTTTGAGGTTATTGGTGAGAGGAAGTTGGAATCTGGGCTCCTGCTGCAGGAGTGAGAGAGAAATACAGTGTGAAGGGAACGAGGCGAGCCATTCAGAAGATTCTGAATGCCGCCTGATGGAGGTTTGCCACTCTGAAGTTACTCTGTGGCGGAGGTTTTTTCACTCAGAAGTCGCTCTCTGGCGGAGGTTTATTCACTCAGAAGTTGCTCTCTGAGGTTTGTACACTCAGAAGTAGTTACTGTCTGATGGAGAATTGTCACTCAGAAGTTACTATCTGATGGAGAATTGTCACTCAGAAGTTACTATCTGATGGAGAATTGTCACTCAGAAGTTACTGTCTGATGGAGAATTGTCACTCAGAAGTTACTGTCTGATGGAGAGTTGTCACTCAGAAGTTACTGTCTGATGGAGAATTGTCACTCAGAAGTTACTATCTGATGGAGAATTGTCACTCAGAAGTTACTATCTGATGGAGAATTGTCACTCAGAAGTTACTATCTGATGGAGAATTGTCACTCAGAAGTTACTGTCTGATGGAGAATTGTCACTCAGAAGTTACTGTCTGATGGAGAGTTGTCACTCAGAAGTTACTGTCTGATGGAGAATTGTCACTCAGAAGTTACTATCTGATGGAGAATTGTCACTCAGAAGTTACTGTCTGATGGAGAATTGTCACTCAGAAGTTACTGTTTGATGGAGAATTGTCACTCAGAAGCTACTGTCTGATGGAGAATTGTCACTCAGAAGTTACTATCTGTTGGAGAGCTGTCACTCAGGAGTTACCAGTGCCTGTGAGTTACTCTTTCAACATACACGTTACTGAAACTTAAAGAATTCCATCCATTAATAATAATACACCCAAGTGTTTCAAGTAATTTAAGCTAGTAGAAATCGTATTTGGCCATTTAGGCTAGTTAAAACAAGTATTTCTAACATACCACACTAGTANGAAGCTGTTACCCATGCAGCAGGTTCCCCCCCCCCCCTCTCTCCACGGCGCAGGGGGTATGTTAGCGATTTTGATATTTAACAAGATCGAAGTGTCATTCAGTAAATTACCCAATGTTGTGATGGGAAATAAATCTTCCATTGATTTTTTTTTCCCCTGATACATTTTTTTCCCTACCTGGTGATGTGTAATTATTTACCCTTGCATTTACTTACCTTTAAAAAGTCTTAAGTCTGGCCCACCACATACGACCTGGACCACTTGCGACCTGCACCACATACGACCTGGACCACATACGACATGGACCACATACGACATGGACCACATACGACATGGACCACATACGACATGGACCACATACGACCTGGACCACATACGACATGGACCACATACGACCTGCACCACATACGATCTGCACCACATACGACCTGGCCCACATACGACATGGACCACATACGACCTGGACCACATACGACATGGACCACATACGACCTGATAACGGTCCAGAACGGCCGGAAAGGTCATCGCTAAATAAATAATTTATGTAGCGAATTATTCAAGATGTCTCGCCTGCGGGTGATTAGTGAAGTCCCAACGACACAGGGCACTGTAATTCCCCTCCCTCATTATCTCCCTTCCCCCCTATTCCTTCCCATCACCTCCCTTCCCACACCTGCAGCCTCCATTCCTTCCCTTCACTCCCCTCCCACACCTGCAGCCTCCATTCCTCCCCATCACCTCCCCACACCAGCCTCCATTCCTTCCCATCACCTCCCTTCCCACACCTGCAGCCTCCATTCCTTCCCTTCCCACACCTACAGCCTCCATTCCTTCCCTTCACTTCCCTTCCCACACCTACAGCCTCCATTCCTTCCCTTCACTTCCCTTCCCACACCTACAGCCTCCATTCCTTCCCTTCACTTCCCTTCCCACACCTGCAGCCTCCATTACTTCCCATCACCTCCCTTCCCACACCTGCAGCCTCCATTCCTTCCCAATACCTCCCTTCCCACACCTGCAGCCTCCATTCCTTCCATCATCTCCCTTCCCACACCTGCAGCCTCCAGTCCTTCCCTTCACTTCCCTTCCCACACCTGCAGCCTCCATTCCTCCCCATCACTTCCCTTCCCACACCTGCAGCCTCCATTCCTTCCCATCACTTCCCTTCCCACACCTGCAGCCTCCATTCCTGCCCATCACCTCCCTTCCCACACCTACAGCCTCCATTCCTCCCCATCACCTCCCTTCCCACACCTACAGCCTCCATTCCTTCCCTTCACCTCCCTTCCCACACCTGCAGCCTCCACTTCCCCCCTCATGCCCCCACACACCCCCTCCCCTTCTCTCATTTTGCGCCATTTCTCCTCACAGATTAGCTATAACAGGAGGGTTTTAAGACCACTTGGGAGCACCTTCTACAGGAAGGGGTGGAACCAGGGTTCGATTCCCCGAGGGAGGACGTGTCAGGAAACATCTACCAATCGCAATTAGGAGACACATACTTATTTCCTATTATCATTGGAAGGGATGAAAATAGGGGGAGATATTTTGTGCTAAGATACAGTGTGATCTAATCCCCCTTTTCCGTCAATCTTTCCCCTTTTTCCTGTCACACTGAGGGAAGGGAGGAGAGGGACGGGAGGAGAGGGGACGGGAGGGATCGCTGGGTCGAACGCCATCATGGCCCCGTTATGCTGTTCATGGCTGATACTGTTTTATAGCTGGTTATTAAGGATGAAAGTGGCCCCCTGGGGGCCAGACGAGGGCCACTTTGGTGCTGCATGATGGCCTCATGGTGTCCTAAGGGGCTGTTGTTGTTGGTTTTAGAGTCAGCACGGGCTATGGTGATCCCGTAGTGGGCTTACCTGGTACAGGAGCGGGGGTTGTTGATATGGTATAGTGATTTAAGGCCAAGCTTACTAAAACTTACACAGTTTTGAACACTCATTCGACGCTTAAGATGGGTGAGTTGACACACACACACACACACACACATGCTGAAAGAACCGAAAGGGTCGAAGCTCAATCCTCGCAATCACAATTAGGTAAATACACACACACACACACACCACACACACACACCACACACACACACACACACACACACACACACACACACACACACACACCACACCACACACCACACACACACACACACACACACACACACACACACACACACACACACACACACACACACACACACACACACACACACACACACACACACAGTTTTACTGTTTTTTCAATTGTTTCAAACTTGTAACAACAATATATCGTTTTAAAACATTTTGATTATGCTATGTGCTTGCTGGGAATTAAACCTGATCAGAAATAACCCGCGTCAATCAACAAAAATCCCCACGATTGTGGAAGACCCGTGTAATGCACTTCATATAGCCCCCCCCCCCATGCCAAGTGATTGGAAACTGCGCGCCAAGTGATTGGAAACCACGGTAATCCCTCTCTCAGAGCTGCAGGACGCTGGGCTCCGTCAAAGAATCAGCCTCCAACCGGATTATTCAACTGCCGCCGAAATTGGAAACGGGATTTGGAGTCGCTTCTTGCAAAGTCAAGCTGACCTGAGTGAATTAGCAGCGCTTTCGACCGCTTAATTCTTGTGGAAGTTTGAAGTCCACTACATTACAAAGGTCCACAGGGTAGAGAGGGAAGAGATCAGGGGATGCTTGTTTTAAGTCCTCTCTTCTGTCCCTTTGCTCTTCCTGTTCCACTATTCCACTCTCACCAGTTCCACATCTGATTCTTTAAAGATGTATATGATTGATGAAGGTTAAGCCACCACAAGAGGTGGCACGGGCATGAATAGCCCGTAAGTGGTAGATTTTATTGGAGTGAATGTGATCTTTGGTCGTGAGAGGATATACTGTGTGTTGAGCTTGCCTTTATATCGTCATTATACTATGTAGCTGCTATCGTTGGGGGAGGATATCGCTTGACAGTATCTATGAGGGTCTCCAGCTGCTGGACACTTTTATGAGGGTCTCCAGCTGCTGGACACTTTTCTTTATATCCATGGATAATACATGGTATATATATATCCCTTGATAAATACGTTGTATGTACCTGGCTAATACATCGAGTATCCTTGATCGAACCCGGGCCCTTAAAACTACGACTCCAAGAGCGCTGTCCACTCGGCCACGAGGTCCCAAACTCAATGTATTTGACATCCCTGGATAATACATCGTATATACACCCTTCGTCAAGCTTAGTACATCCAACTCTGGAGGGTAATTGCCCAGTTAATGGCCCAATTGGCTATAATCATCAGTTTTATAATTACGTCCTTATCCCTCCTACTGTAATTATTGTGTAATGGACGCACCTATCAAGTAATTATTAATCCCCCCAAAAATACTGAATTATTTAATCGTCACCAATAATTTATATGTAAACTATAGCCGTAAATTATCTTGAAAACCTTCGAACGCTTTAACATGGATATTGTTGGTAGGTAATTTGTGTGTGGTTGTATTAACCAACTTTTTTATGTTTATAGTCTTATTTATAGTCCTTTCAAATTTATAATATATATAATGTATATAATATATATTCATTATATAATATAGGAGTTACCATCTCAATTGTAGAGACCCATAGCCTCGAAGAAGAAAATAAAGAGCATTCCGAGAAGACCTTGTGGATTCTCATTGGACACTTTAATCTTTTCTACTCCTACCACTATAATTTGCGAACACGCTTGAATGGCGCCCCCCAAGCCAATATACAACTGAAACCTCCACACCCCCAGAAGGATTCGAACCCAGACATCCAGGGGCACTATGCACCTAGGCGTACCTGATACCTTAACTATTAGCCTTGTGAGAGCTTCCCAATCCCATATGTCACTGTAAGCCTTATTCACTAGTTTTACCTGAAACACGACTCGCCAATCGGTTAGCAACCCGGTACCCAATTACTGCTGGATGAATAGGGGGAGAACGTTAAGGATTGGCGCCCAGTCAATCCTCCCGGACCAGGAGTCGAACCTAAACCATATCGCTCGCGAGGCAAATGCGAACCACCACGCCACCAGGGATTACTAACCTGTTTTTTTTTAACTAAGTTAAAACGTCTCAAATCGCTTAGCAGAAAAGATCATTTTCCGTATAAGTTAGTCCCTTTCCTTCTCCTTTCTCTCTTCCCTTCATCACTACCCCTCTTCCTCTCCACCTAACCATCCCCTTTCCCCTTTCACCCTCATTATCTATCCCCTACCCTCTGCTTCCTCCTCCTCCCCATCCCGCTTTCATGACACTATCTCTCTCCAACTGTTCCTCTTCTCCCCATTCCCTCTATCCCTCGATATCCCCGGTCTTATATGCTTTATAAAAAACCCTCAAATATACGTTGTATTATACCACATGTATGCGCTATATTAGACCCAAATATAGGCCGCATTATACCCTGAGTATACACTGTTTAACCCATAAACTGCGCAATTATTTAAAATATTGCAAATATTGCAGAGAAGTGTGTGTATGCATAATAACAATTAATAAATCAAATTATAAAAACACGCTAATTGGCGCTTACATGAGTACAGGGGTTCAAAGCCAATCCCCTTCAACAGGTGAAATAAATGGACAGGCGAATGGTCATTAACCTGTCACATAAACCGTTCGATAATTACCGTACCCCCTTCACATACCGTCCCCTCCCCCCCCCAACCTGTCAACAACATTGTCAGTTGGTTCTGTCCAACGGTCTGTCCTCAGGACTAGGCTATATATTAAAATTATATGTAATTAGCAGAAATATATCCATGTTTCTGCCTAATTACTTATAATTCTAATATATAACCTAGTCTGAGGACAGACCGGTGGACACACTCTGTCACTCTGGATTACTCACAGAGTCACTCTTGTCTCGAGGCTAGGCTTGTTTAGGCGGCGGCCTAGACACATTCATCAATTTCAACAAACTGTGTATTCAAATTGGTTTGCTCTCGTATATAAATGATTATTATACATAAACATTCTATGAGTAGTTAGACATAGGTTAGGTTAGGTGTTTAGGTTCTGTTGGCGATTATTTGTATTTGTAGTACGTGGGTGAAGTATTTATGGACTTGGGGGTTCGAACAGAGGTCGTGAGCGAAGCACTTGTTCCGGAAGTGTTCGAACGTCATCAGTTGTGAGTCGTGTGTAAACCGTTTTTGATTCATAAACAGGGTGTTTTGGCGGCTGGATTAATGAGCTTGGATCCTTGTATACGAGGACGGGCTGGCATGGAATCACTTTTGGACTTTGTTAATGAGGACGGGCTGTGATTATGAGAATTGAAGCCTTTCTTGCTTCAAGCAATTGATTCACGAGCTCACTGATCCAACTACTGTGCAACGAAGCCCTCTAGCGTGCGTTGCAACAGTGTCCTCGTAAAACCAGCTAGGGAAGAAAGTGTGTCAAGCTCTTGGACTCGGCAGCGGGAATCCATTGCAAGCTGGCGGCGAAATAGGGTCTATGGGGAGCGTACGGTTTTGTCCAATGTCATGCATAAGGTACGTACGGTTTTGTCCGATGTCCTGCCTGAGTTACGTACGGTTTTGTCCGATGTCCTGCCTGAGTTACGTACGGTTTTGTCCAATGTCCTGCCTGAGTTACGTACGGTTTTGTCCGATGTCCTGCCAGAGTTACGTACGGTTTTGTCCAATGTCCTGCCTGAGTTACGTACGGTTTTGTCCGATGTCATGCATAAGGTACGTACGGTTTTGTCCGATGTCCTGCCAGAGTTACGTACGGTTTTGTCCAATGTCCTGCCTGAGTTACGTACGGTTTTGTCCGATGTCCTGCCTTAGTTACGTGCGGTTGTGTCCGTTGTAATCCATGGGTTGTAATCCATGGGTTGTAATCCATGCATTAGGTAGGGCTTCCATTCCTATTAGATGTGTAAACTGTCATCTGTTGATTGCCATCCGTGGATGTATCTTTAATCCATGGATTACTCTGTGGTGGGTTTGCTGTGATCCATGGATTATTCAGAGGGGATTTATATACCATGAAACATGGATTACTTTAAGAGTATGTTAGAAGAGTTGTTAAAATTTCCTTGAAAAAACTGTAACTTTTAAAAAAGAATCAGAAATAAAAGAATGCAAGAAAAAAGGAAACTCGAAGAAGAACAATTGCTATTAAAATGATCTTAAATCCCGCAAGTGGGGAATCGAACCCCCTCTGGTTATGGGTTCTGCATCCTCCTCCTCGACCTGCAGGTAACTGCTATTGGGACGTTTATAGCTCTCCAGAGTATCTTAGATGGTTATATCGCGAATCAAAGTGGTCTCTCAGATGTTACCTTACGTAAATATTATTTACAATGGTATTACCTCTCTGAAAAATACGGGCTCGCCATAGCCCGTGCTACTTGGAACTTTTCGTTCCGGGTTTGGTAGGCGAATCTTAAACAACAACAACAAACTCTCTCTCTCTCTCTCTCTCTCTCTCTCTCTCTCTCTCGCTCTCTCTCTCTCTTCTCTCTCTCTCTCTCTCTCTCTCTTTCTCTCTCTCTCTAAGGGGAGTGTGGGGACAGGGGGGGAGAGTCAAGGGTGAAGGAGAGTATAGGGAAAGAGTCATGAGGGAAGGAAGAACAGGAGAGGAAAGGGAGAAGGAACAGGAGAAGGAACAGAAGGAGAAGGAACAGAGGGAAATCCTCTGTTTGACTTTCAAAGATCAAACACCCTCATATCCATCTGTCACGGGGTGTCTTTGTAGCATTTATCGGTAGTTGATTTTATGATTTATCTAAATTTGGCTTCTTGTGGCGTTTTATTGGCAATTTCATCATCGTGTGAGTGAATAATCCTCAGTAGAGGGAGTAAGGGCAGTGTTCATTCTTTCTGTGAGGGACACACCGTCATAGTAACAGTATTGGGCAGCGCCAATCATCCTGTGAGTGGACACACCGCATAGTGACAGTATTGGGCAGCGTCACTCATCTTGTGAGTGGACACACCGCCATAGTGACAGTATTGGGCAGCGCCACTCATCCTGTGAGTGACACACCACCATAGTGACAGTATTGGGCAGCGCCACTATCCTGTGAGTGGACACACCACCATAGTGACGTATTGGGCAGCGCCACTCATCCTGTGAGTGGACACACCGTCATAGTGACAGTATTGGGCAGCGTCACTCACCTGTGAGTGGACACACCGCCATAGTGACAGTATTGGGCAGCGCCACTCATCTTGTGAGGGTGACACACCGCCATAGCAGCATGTACAACACTCCCCAATAGGAAGAAAACCCGCTGGGTTGTTCATCCTGTCACTTGTACCCAGACACAGCTGGGACTTGCTTAACTGTCTCAAGTGAACAAGAGATCAACATTTACCAGCCTCTAAACTTAGGTTATGTTGCTGGGCAAAGTGAAGGCATTTTTTAAGATTTTAAGAAAACATGGTTTTCATGGGTTAAGAAAACCCATTTTGACAATGGTTTTTTAACTCGGACAAAGAGATATTCTTACGATATTAAAATGTCTATTTAAGAGGAATAAGTTTCTCAACAAAAAATGGATTTTTGCAGCCATCTTCCATGATTCATTATGTATAAATACATTGTGTATATGTATAAAGGTCGGACCCAAAAGTCTCCCATCGCTGTAGTATACATGTTTGTGATCATTCATATTGTATAATGTCTATTTTGGCATAATTCCCTCTAATCTATCCCAACCCAATCTACCTAAACCCAACCTAATCTAATCATCTAAGCAAACCAATCCTAACTTGACCTTGTCTTCCATTACTTAATCTCTAGTATTCGACGATTACTATGGTATGAAATACTAACAAAATTAAAGCAATTACGCATGTGTGTAACTAACAAAATTTCACTAACAAGGTTCAACAAGGTTCATGAAATTCCATTTCACAAATTCTTGGAAAAAGCCATTTTTCCAGCTGAATATCTTTGCTTAATCCATTTAGTCCCAAAAACATTAATTGGATTACGGAAATAATATAGTTATAGGAGCAAAGATCTTTCAAAGGATATTGAAATGAATAGTTAGGTTAGATGGTTAGGATGGAGGATTTGGTAAAGAGCTTCTTGGGCAGCGTCTGGGATCCTCTTTCACGTAGGTTCGAATCCTCGTCACGGCCTTGTGGTCTGTTCATTTAATCTCTTTTTTTTTTCTCTATTATGTCTACTACATATATTTGTCTTCTTACAAACACACACACACAAACACACACAACAACACACACACAACACAACACACACACACACACACACACACCACACACACACACACACACACATCCCAGGAAGCAGCCCGTAGACGCCTGTCTAACCCCCAGGTACCTATTACTGCTGGGTGAATAGAGACATCAGGGGTGAAAGAAACTCTGCCATTTATTTCTGCTCAGTCCGGTCTGGTGTGGCCTGACACCTGTGCTGTTCGATTTATTTGTTTTTTTTGGCCGATTGTTGTGTTTTATTGAAAAATTAGCATTTTTGAACAATTTATACTGTTTAGTGATGAAGTTGTTTGTTGAGTGATTGTTGCTTTCTAATTTGAGTTAGGGTTTAATTAACCCTTTTCAAGCATATTTTGAAAATTGAAAGGGTTGGCAATGCAATCCCAATTAGTGATGATTTTTTAAAAAATTAAAAGACTAAAAACTATCATTTAAAACTAATAGTTGCCACTCTTTTTAATGACTTTAAAAACTTTTTTTTTTTCATCACAAACGTGGCCATTAATTACACAATGTTTAGTAGAAAAATACAATTTCATCTGTGCTCTGTCATCAGCTGTATGAGCTCCAATCATCATTCGTATTGCTCACCAGTACGAATGATGATTAGAGAGTGATTTACAATAATAATCAGGATAGATACATTCTCGCCATAACCAGGTTAGAGATTGTGGATTAGGAGGGGTACAATCTCTAATCATGGTTAGAGATTGGGATTAGAGGGGGGTACAATTTAATCATGGTTAGAGATTGTGGGTTAGAGGGGGTACAATCTCTAATCAGGGTTAGAGATTGTGGATTAGAGAGGGGGTACAATCTCTAATATGGTTAGAGATTGTGGGTAGAGGGGGAAAATCTCTAATCAGGGTTAGAGATTGTGGATTAGAGGGGGTACATCTCTAACCAGGGGTAGAGATTGTGGATTAGAGGGGGGTACAATCTCTAACCAGGGTTAGAGATTATTGATTAGAGGGTACAATCTCTAATCAGGGTTAGTGTGGATTAGAGGGTACAATCTCTAACCAGGGTTAGAGATTGTGGATTAGAGGGGCTAATCTGAACCAGGGTTACCACAACCACTTGGACGGTCGGAGGATTGAACGCCGATCTGCATGAAGCGAGACCGTCGCTCTATTGTCCAGGCCAAGTGGTTTGAGCTAACAAACTGTTTTATACGCTTAAAAAAAAGTAGTTTAGTAAACAGTTGATTGACAGTTGAGAGGCGGGCCGAAAGAGCAAAGCTCACCCC
>WNGS01039543.1:4748550-4761884 GCA_020271785.1 Procambarus virginalis
GAGACTTGTCTGGAGGTACAATATTTTGGGGGTTGTCAAACCTTTTTCTTTCATTTTTGAAAAGGTTATAATTGTTAAAAATAAAAGCATAGGAGATCTGTAACTTGCAAGCAAAGAATTCTCAGGCAAATGCATTTTCTCTGTTGATATTTGCACTTCTTCAAATAGTGTCTTGAAGTGATGAAGCCGGTCTGTATAAGGCCCTTGGCTATCTTACAGGGGTGAGCAAGCATACATTTCACGGTTCACTGCCCACTTTTGTACATTAAAATGTTGAAG
Source organism: Procambarus virginalis (assembly GCA_020271785.1). Lineage (NCBI taxonomy): Eukaryota > Metazoa > Arthropoda > Malacostraca > Decapoda > Cambaridae > Procambarus > Procambarus virginalis. The sequence goes on from WNGS01039543.1 coordinate 4,748,830, forward strand.
GATTCAATATCTTTCTTTTATTAGGCACCCTATACCCATCCGTGGGCGGCTGAAGGGAAAACAACTGTCAAGATACTTCAGCTTCTGGTATTTGCTGTCAAGGATGGTATCAAGAATATTTGATCACCTTGTCAAGGATATGGACTTACTCCTGACAGTTGGGTGGTGCCCCCTGTTCAAATTGGGTTTCGTGACGACGATAGATGAGGCTTCACGTAGGCCGCTGACGGGATCACATCTTAAGATGATGAAGCAGATGGTGGCTTATATAGACAAGGATCTGGAAAGGCTCAAGCAAGGAAATTGCGGGCCAGCGAAGGTGAGATCGACTACGATAATGGACTTCCTTGAAACTTTCTACAAGGTGTCACAGTTTCTTCACCAAGTCGGAGTTGAAGGACTTGTTTTTCAAGTTGAATGAAACAATACCTTTTAGTGCTCCTCAGTGAATGAAAAATCGCTTCCAGTGCTGGCCGTGACCGGATCTATCGAGCATCATGGCTCACCCCGTAGAATGTGAGTTCACTGACAGTCATTCAACGTTATTATTTTCCCTGGTTTTGTTAAATTTATTTTGTATAAGTTGTATTAATTTGGAATTTAACTTCAATTATACCACTTTTGATAGGCCGGACGAAGGACGACGGTTCCGCTCATGCAGGTCGGCTTCAATCCCCGACCGTCCAGGAGGCTGGGCACCATTCCTTCTCCCTCGTCTAGTCCAAAATCCTTATCCTGACCCTCCAGTGCTATATAGTCGTAAGCCTTGAAGCCTTAACATTTTAATGATTTCTGGAGTCTTTAATTGCATATTTCTTTTGAACTTAATAATTCACTTATAGTCATTCAAGGATCGAGTCAGTCCATGAGTTGATGACAGATCATCACTTCTATCCATCCCTCCCTCTCCATCTCTCATCCTCCTCCCTCACTCTCCCTCTCCCTTCCTCCTTCCTCCCTCCCCTTCCTCCTCTCTCTCTCTCCCTCTCCCCCCCCTCTCTCCCTCTCTCTCCCTCCTTCTTTCTCCCTTCCTTCCCTTCTCCTCTCTCTTCTTCCTCCTCGCTATCAACCTGTTTTCCTCTTTTTCTCATTACTCTCGCTAAAAAAAAACTTATTACTCTAATGCAAATACGCTGAGGGTTCATTACTCTCTCGCTATCTCATGTTTAGTTACCAACACGACCCGTGACGTGTCTACAGCTCTTCCCGAGGGATTCGAACCTGGGAAGTAATTAACTCGCGCAAAGTTTGCTGTAACGCTGACCTATCCAGCCTTACTGCACCTAACTTTAGTGTTCGCGTCGACGGCTGATTGAACACTAGGAGTGATAGAGAAGTTTATTGGTGGCGGCTTTGTTGTTTCGTCAGTCGAGTGGTCGGCTGTGGTTGTATGGGGTCTCTGTCAGCTGTGGTGGTATGGGGCTTTGCCATCTTTCGCTGTAAGATATGGGGTCTTTGCCAGTTGTAATGATATGAGGTCTTTGCCAGCTGTTAAGATATGGGTTATGGGGTATAATGACATACAATAAAATTAGGAAGTACAAATCTGAACTATTGAGTTGGACAAACCAGGAAACTATTTTTTTTACTTGTGTCGCTTTGACAAACTAAACTAACCCTAACCTTCCTAGGCCTAATACACGATATCTGAGGCCTAATATAGTACATATATATGCTATACTAAGCCTAGGAATATTTAATTTGTGTTTTAGCGTCATATATTTTATAATAATTCCTTACTAGTCAGTATACTACTATCTAAAAGTTATGTACGAATTCGTGACTATTGAAGATTGTTGGACATAGGCGCCGTGGACGCGTCATGGACACAAACATAGGGTGACCTAATACCCTCTTAAGCTAAACAACTTAATAGGTATCAACAATGTGTCTGCAGATTTGAATACACTCTGCTCTGAGCCTGCAGAGCTCAGACCTTCAGAGATAGCCCGGGCGATGGAGCGACAACACATGCTCCCTCACACTCCAAGCTAGTTCGTGGCCGTGTAAAGATATATATTTTTATAATAAACTAAGGAAAAGCAGCGGACGTTTGGTACTCCAATTCCTGCCATCACCGAGTAACCTTCGACCATCCCGGTCAACAACAACCTAATCATTCTACAACAACATCAAGCGGGTTTACACGATAGCCACCATAGGTACTATCTAAACAGGAGGATGATTGGAGTTGGTGTTCGGATTATGGTTTATCACCTGCTCAGTAGTTTACTAAACAACCAGCAAGTATACTTTACCCCTGAAGATAGTCGGGGGTACTCTTAGGGTATACACACCGGGAAGCGGAGTACACTTCTTGGTGTACATATCCCTGGTGTGTGGGATACTCACAAGGTGGCATCACAGATCAGTGTAGATCAAGTGTTGAGTTTGGAATTCAAACCCACTGCACAGATTGGGTTTTGTGGGAAACTAATCAAATTTTGGAAGCCAAACCCACAGCATAAATTGGGTTTGGGGGTACTAATAAGCTTTTGGAATTCAAATCCATCGGACAAGTTGGGTTTTGGGGGGTAATATAAAGGTTTGGAAGCCAAACCCAATGCACAGACCGGGTTTTGGGGGGTACTAATAACCTTTTGGAATTCAAACCCACTGCACAAATGGGTTTTGGGGGTACTAATAAAGTTTTGGAAGCCAAACCCAATGCACAGACTGGTTTTTTGGGGGGGGGGTGCTAACAAGCTTTTGGAATTCAAACCCACCGCACAAATTGGGTTTTGGGGGTACTAATAAAGTTTTAGAAGCCAAACCCACAGATTAGGGGGATGAGAGAGACAGTATTTCTTGGCCTCTTCCCCCTCCACCCTTTACACAAACACAAAGCGAGACATTAATAAATTGAAAATTCATTAAATGGGTAATAACTTTACAATGTCATTAGCGAGGGGAGCTTATAATGGCTCATTATACCAAGATAGCCAGTGTACCTGTGATTAGTTGCGGTTCTAATTAGGTTACCTCTTTTTTGGCTTAGTAAATTGGAGTTATAGGTTATATCGGCCTCCTGTTGCAATCTGTCGTCCCGAGAAATATGTTTCTGGCTATAATATGCCATGGACTCATATATCTTGGACTATAAATGCCAGGGACTCATATATCATGGACTATAATATGTCAGGGACTCATATATCATGGACTATAATATGTCAGGGACTCATATATCATGGACTATAATATACCAGGGATTCATATATCATGGACTATAATATACCAGGATTCATATATCATGGACTATAATATACCAGGGATTCATATATCATGGACTATAATATGCCAGGGATTCATATATCATGGACTATAATATGCCAGGGACTCATATATCATGGAACTATATCCGTCAGGGACTATAATACAACAGGAAGTATAATCCGTGAGGGACTATAATCCGTCAGGGACTATAATACAACAGGAGTATAATCCGTCAGTGACTATAATCCGTCAGGGAATAAAATACATCATCAGGGATTGCAAATCTTAGGGATTGCAATACATTAAACTACTCAAGTTTGCTGAATTCTACATAGTTTAAGGAAATGATAGACTAGTAAGGGAAATTATATTTTCTTATTATAGTAATGATCTAATTATAGTAATAATAAGTGGTCCCGGGGTCGATCCCGGGCACCAGCGAGAAACAATGGGCAGTTTCTTTCACCCTATGCCCCTGTTACCTAGCAGTAAAATAGGTACCTGGGTGTTAGTCAGCTGTCACGGGCTGCTTCCTGGTGGTGGAGGCCTGGTCGAGGACCGGGCCGCGGGACACTAAGCCCCGAAATCATCTCAAGATAACCTCAAGATACTGGAAATTTATATTTATCCACTCTGTCATCACATTTAATGCACTGCAGTTTCAACGCTATCACAAAAGTGTTTAAATTACTTTGCTTTTCTTTGTTTAAAAGCACTCCAATTCCAAAAAAAATCTGAACAAAAATCACTTCGAATTTAACGCTTCTGGCTAGGTAAAATCAATTCGAATTTGGTCTTAAAACCTATCAACCGGTGGAGGATTATTTGATACACCACAACAGCTTATCAAACCACAACACAGGAAATTTTGTCCTGTATAGTATATACTCTCAGGATATGTACACCGGGAAATGACAGAGGTACAGCAGTGTAAATCACTTCTGGCTGAACTGAACAGCATAATGCAGTGCAAATCTATGTAAGTTTCCTCAATGTTGTGCTAATGGGTTGCTCAAGATATTGTAAGTTACCTGAATGTTGTGGTAATGGGTTCCTCCAGATATCGTAAGTTGCCTCAATGTTGTACTAATGTGTTGATCTAGATATTGTAAGTTGCCTCAATGTTGTACTAATGTGTTGATCTAGATATTGTAAGTTGCCTCAATGTTGTACTAATGTGTTGATCTAGATATTGTATTTGCCTCAATGTTGTACTAATGTGTTTCTCTAGATGTAGTTGCTTCAATGTTTGCTAATGTTTTTCTCTAGATATTGTAAGTTGCTTCAATGTTGTGCTAATGTGTTTCTCTAGATATTGTAAGTTGCTTCAATGTTGTGCTAATGTGTTTCTCTAGATATTGTAAGTTGCCTCAATGTTGTGCTAATGTGTTTCTCTAGATATTGTAAGTTGCTTCAATATTGTGCTAATGACTTGTTCAAGCCGTCGTATGTTATTGTGATGTGGCGTATTACGGACGAAAACAACCTGTTTGTGTAGTTAGAGCCATGTATACACCCCCTAATTACAGTCGTTGTTCTTGTACCATGCTGTAATTGTTTGATTACGCTAAATTGCCCTACTATTACCCTCGATCAGCCTAATCTTTAATTAATGGTAAATGAGGTCGTGGCTATTAAGGTATTAGGGTAAGTAATTTCCCACCCGAGGGCAGCACTTCTATTGCTGCATGTTTGGTTAGGATGGTCAAGCTGGCAGTGTGGCGGTCCAGTTGATAACACGATCATTGCGCTCTTGAAGTGGGCTGTACTCACCTTTGTACTCACCTAGTTGTGCTTGCGGGGATTGAGCTCTGGCTCTTTGGTCCCGCCTCTCAACCGTCATAAACAGGTGTACAGTTTCCTAAGCCTAGTGGGCTCTATCATATCTACACTTGAAAACTGTGTATGGAGTCACCTCCACCACATCGATTCCCTATGCATTCCTTTGTCAACCACTCTGACACTAAAAAAGTTCTTCTAATATCTCTGTGGCTCATTTGGGCACTCAGTTTCACCTGTGGAAACTCTGTGTCCTCTTTTCGTGAAGTTTGCTGGTTCAGGAATTCCTCTGTCCATTTGGTCCTTTTATTATTTGGTAAGTGGTGATCATATCACCTCTTTTTTTTATTTGATCTTCACTTGTGGCATGTTTAACGCTTCTAGTCTCTTCTCGTAACTCTTATTTTTCAGTTTCAGAAGCCATTTTGTAGCATACTGTTGCACCTTTTCCATTTTGTTCTTCTTGAGATTTGGACACCATACAACTGCTGCATATTCTAATTTTGGTTTCACAAAAGGCATGAACTTTTTCTTTAGTATTTAACCACCCATATAATTAAAACCATGTCTGAAGTTGGAAAGTGACACATACACGCTCTCACACAATTTCTTTGTGTTCCTCTGGCGACACCATACTATCCAAAACCATCCCTAGGTCTCGTTCTTTATTTGAGTTCTGTAATTCCTTTCCGCATAATTTGTAAGTTGTGTGTGTGGTCTATTTTCTCCGATTCCATATTCAATAACATGACATGACATTTGTTCACATTGAATTCTATTTGCCATTTGATGCTTCAAACTCTTGTTGTATCTGGATCACTTTGAAGGGCATTAGAATCGTCAGCCTATCTTCACCAGTATTGACTTAGCATCATTCGCAAACATGTTCATATAATTCAGTATTCCTTCTGGTAGATCGCTTAGGTAGACTTTGAACATTACTGGTGCAAGAACTGAATCCTGTGGTACTCCACTAGTAACAATCCTCCAGTCAGATACAATGTCTCTGGTTACTGCTCTCATTTGTCTGTCGGTTAGAAAAATTGTCATCCATGTTAGAAGTCTCTCTGTCGCCCCTCCAGCATGTTCCAGTTTCCAGAACAGCCTCTTGTGTGGGACTGTCAAAAGCTTTTTTCTGGTCCAGATAGACACAGTCAACCCAACTGTGTGTGTGTGAAAAAAAAGAGAGAGCTAATATATTTAATAGAAAATATAGATCTGAAGTCAGTTCATTAGACAGCCGATGTTAGGTCGGCAGGAGTCCAAAAGCTAACAGCTTGGTTCTGCAGGCATAAATAGGCAAATAACAATAGATAAAATACATCCCCACACAGTCCCCCAACTTGATTCAGTAAACAATGATTCTGGTTCGTGAACTTAACGCGATGATTAAAGTTCTTAAATGAACATGAATGCTATTGTCTACCTCATTTTTACCCTTACATTTACACTGTCTACACTTACCTCCGTCCCTTATCCCTGTGTCTACCTGGATTGTGGGCCTCGGACACTGATTACGCAGTCATCCATGAGAATAATTACTTTCTCGTTGCCTGAGAAAACAAGAGTAATTATACGTCAAATCAATCTTCTTTACCTTCCACTCTATTGTTCCTCGCTCTCTCTCCATTCCTTCGTCTCTTGTACCAATCTTCCAATCCTCTTTCCTTCTTACCTCTCACCCGTCATTCTTCCTTCCATCATGATGACATCCCTACAGACATCAGCTCTTGTGCTAGCCCAAACGGGTGGAGATTCGGGAGTTTGCCACATTTGAGACCAAAAATATATGTCTTGGCTTCATTTGTAATGTTTTCGAAGTTTGTCATCTTGCAGGAGGAGCAATTGGCATCAGACAAGAGCACCTCCTCGCTCCATCAGAGACCGCATCACGGTCCCTGATGGAACGTACATACGTTGTGTACATAATATTTTAAATATGGCAGGAGAAGCCCCGTGACATATCTCTTAAAGCTTAAAGGAGACTTACATTTCTTCTCGTAGTTGCAAGTTTTGCAGTTTTGTCTGCAATGTCATTTCCTATTATTCCCACATGACTTGGCACCCAGTTGATAAGTACCCAACGGCATTTAAGTTGATCAAGCCTTTCACTTTCTCTTGCTAGAGCCGATGACAATCCCACGGTACTGGTAATGGTCAACCCATTAAACAGTTTCACCATTAATTATAATGTATATGTTTTTCTTGTGTGTGTGTGTCAGTCCATTTTTGTGGTAAGATTGAAGCCAAATTTAGACATTTCCCCTTAGAAAGTTAATTGGACTGCTTCATCTTTGCAAAACAATGGGCATGTATCAGGGCATCATATGCATATTCTACTCGATGTACTCTTGCCAGAGATTCGATATTGAAAGAGAGTGAGACTTAAGGAGTATGTTACACTACTTGTTAAGGCCTATACAAATGTTTGCCTCTTAGGAACAAAGAAAAGATCATCGAAAAGATCTTCGAGGACGTCAATGGTAGCATGTCAAACGATGTCAAACTGCCTTCATTGTGGTTCCAATATACCATTACCTCCTGACCTTTGTCACCATACTTCCTAGAGAGAGAGAGAGAGAGAGAGAGAGAGAGAGAGAGAGAGAGAGAGAGAGAAGAGAGAGCATCAGGAGACAGGGAGAGAGCAAGAGACAATAGGATGGAGGCCGCAACAAGTGAACCTAACAAATACAGTTTCTTTGTTCTTAGGAAGGAATATTTGAATGTTGCCATCTGTATAATGACCCGTGACGTCTCCATAGCAACTGTCGAATTTTTTTTTGTTTGAATTAGTCCATATAAGATAGAATAACTGTACATAATTGAGGGACCAAGATGCAACGAGGTCTTGTTCATTGAGGTCGACCTTATAGCATCAGCTATTCCGACCCCTATGAAGTCTGAAATAAAGTGTTCAGTTTTCCATAGAGTTTTCAACGGTTTATGAGCTGTTTTTAGCGAGAGAGAGAGAATGGGTCGAAGAGGGAGAAGCAGAGAGATTGGGAGAGAAAGGAGAAAGGCAGAGGAAAGGGGAGTGAGGGGGTGAGAGGCAGAGGGGAAGAGGTGAATGGAAGAGAGAGAGAGAGAGAGAGAGAGAGAGAGAGAGTCCTGGACATCGCCGGTTAGCCAACTTATATATATATATATATATATATATATATATATATATATATATATATATATATATATATATATATAATTTGTACATACATTCACTGCCATATATATTGATCCAAAGTTTGTTTCCTTTAATTTTCTTACCCAATGAGGAAGCTGGAAATACTGTGGTGTGAACCACCCGCATGCCACCGCCATTAGCAAATGCAGTTTGCCAGGCTCGAGATGCAATTACCCGCTAAAATGTTTACCAGGTCTCTCTTGAGGAGATGCAAATCCCCCTTCACTCTCTCCTAAACACTATCAGCTGCAAGGATTGCATTATTCAACATGTTTTCCACGTGATAATAATCCAGCTGCGTGAATCTGACCTGGTCTTGCTTCAGCTGCCACCCCCCTGCTCTGTTGCTTCAGCTGCCCCCCTGTTCTGTTGCTTCAGCTGCCCCCCCTGCTCTGTTGCTTCAGCTGCCCCCCTGTTCTGTTGCTTCAGCTGCCCCCCTGCTCTGTTGCTTCAGCTGCCCCCCCTGCTCTGTTGCTTCAGCTGCCCCCCCTGTTCTGTTGCTTTAGCTGCCCCCCTGCTCTGTTGCTTCAGCTGCCCCCCCTGCTCTGTTGCTTCAGCTGCCCCCCTGCTCTGTTGCTTCAGCTGCCCCCCTGCTCTGTTGCTTCAGCTGCCCCCCCTGCTCTGTTGCTTCAGCTGCCCCCTGCTCTGTTGCTTCAGCTGCCCCCCTGCTCTGTTGCTTCAGCTGCCCCCCTGCTCTGTTGCTTCAGCTTCCCCCTGCTCTGTTGCTTCAACTGCCCCCCTGCTCTGTTGCTTCAGCTGCCCCCTGCTCTGTTACTTCAGCTGCCCCCCTGCTCTGTTGCTTCAGCTCTGTGGCTAATGTGTATTGTGGTGCGTCCTCCCTTGTGGTAAGCTTGTTTGCAGAGGAGTAGGATAGTTGTAGAGGGTTAAGTTAGCATAGGCTATGAGATGATGGTATTGTTATCGCTATCATCACCAGATTCAATATGGAAATTACCATTATTAGGCTAAAAAAAATGTTTTTCCTGTGGCAAGAAACTACAGGTATAAGAGGTCTTGCCATTTTGTACAGAGAAGAGGTGGAGTCCATGAAGGTACCGAGTATTCCAGCAATGATTTGAAATATGTAATAATCAAGGTCCTCGGTGATTCCTTTTCTGGATGCTTGAAGGCCAACCTCGCTGGCGAAGCTGGTGATCTAGGCAGTGTCTGGGATGCTCCCGGACGCAGGTTCGAATCCTCGTCACGACCCTTTTGTTCATCTGGTGATACTTGCTGTGAGCCTCGGGAGAAAGATTCGGTGTGATCTCAACTCCTAGGTCTCAATACTTTTCTTGATTCTTGAAGGACTTTCTCTGCCATCTGTTATCTTGTGTCTTATCTCCTGTCCCCAGCATCCTGACTAAGGTTAGCGCTAGCAGTGCTCAACTTAGCGGCACCAAGCTAATGTTAGCACCAACGAAGTTTGTGAGAAAAGGTTAGAAGAATATCGGGAGAAAAATGACTTTGTAACACATCACAAACATGGGTTTAGGAGAGTAAATCTTGACTCACAGATTTAATGGAATTCTATGATCAGGCAAAATAAAAAGACAAAGAAGGGTTCTCATCTTGAGTCTTGAGATGATTTCGGGGCTTTAGTGTCCCCGCGGCCCGGTCCTCGACCAGGCCTCCACCCCCAGGAAGCAGCCCGTGACAGCAGACTAACACCCAGGTACCTATTTTACTGCTAGGTAACAGGGGCATAGGGTGAAAGAAACTCTGCCCATTGTTTCTCGTCGGCGCCCGGGATCAAACCCGGGACCACAGGATCACAAGTCCAGTGTGCTGTCCGCTCGGCCGACCGGCTCCCTCCAGGGTGGTCAGACTACATATTTTTGGATTGTCAGAAAGCCTTTGACACAGTAAGAGACCAGTGCATAATCTTAGACCAGTAACAGTTAAGGTGATCCAGTGCAAAAGGAAAGTCCTAAGTGTTCACCAAGTTGTGTTCAGCTAGTTGTGTTTTGCGGGGGGGGGGGGGGTTGAGCTTTGCTCTTTCGGCCCGTCTCTCAACTGTCAATCAACTGTTTACTAACTACTTTTTTTCCACACCACACACACTCCCCAGGAAGCAGCCCGTGACAGCTGACTAACTCCCAGGTACCTATTTACTGCTAGGTAACAGGGGCATTCAGGGTGAAAGAAACTTTGCCCATTTGTTTCTGCCTCGTGCGGGAATCGAACGAACCGCGCCCCAGAATTACGAGTCCTGCGTGCTATCCACCAGGCTACGAGGCCCCCCAAAGTGTTACAAACCTATGTTTTTGACTCGTAAATATGCATGAATCTTTTCCAGAGTTAATCCAAGTTTTCCTGATCCTCTTCATCAACAAAGTCAATCAACTTAATAAGGAGGGAATACGAGAGAAGCCATTCTTAACAGTCGCCACTATAATTGTTAAGGACAAGTAACACAAACATGAACAAACACAGCATACAACATTAACACAGGCTATAATGGTCTGTTAAGAGGTCAGTTTTACAGGATCATTAACAGCCAACTACTACATGTAACTACTTAATTAAAGTATCACTGACACTAATTATACCACTGGGAGTTCTTAACACTCCATATAATATATACACTTAGTTTATGTAAATGCTTACTTGCCAGAAAAAGTTAGTCTTAATAGTAAATAAAGAGTTAATAAGTTAATAAGCCTTATCTTAGATGAGCTGAATCATTAGCTCCACCACATTGACCTGTAAATCCCAACCAAGGAAATTCTAATGCCAGAATGACAATTCATTACAGTCAGTATCTAGGAAGGCATAAAATGAATATCGCTAAAGCAACAGACAACAATTATAATTCAATATTATTTTACTCGACAAGAGTAATCTCAGTAAGGAATTACTCAAAACCTTGTATGCCACATACATCAGACCAGTCATGGAGTATGCAGCTCCAGCATGGAGTTCATACCTTGTCAAGCCTAAGTTGCAGAAAATTGAGGTGTGCCCAAAAGTAGGGAAATCGAGAGGGCAGACAATGACTATTTAGCAGTAGTGGTACTCGAACAAGGGGGCACAGGTGGAAACTTTAGTACCCAAGCGAGCCACAGACACAGCAAAAATGCATTTTTCAGTATCAGAGTAATGAACAAATGGAATGCATTAGGCAATGATGTGGTGGAGGCAGACTACATACACAGTTTCAAATGTAGATATGATATAGCCCAATAGGCTTAGGAACGATTACACCAGTTGATTGATGGTAGAGAGGCGGGACCAGAGAGCCGAAGCTCAGTCCCCTTACAAGCTCAATTATGACAGCATTCGAACGCCAGAATAGTTTAATTATAACACAACTGGTACAGCAAGGCCATTAGGCCGAGCACACAGAGGTATAGACCTCTCTCTCCTGTAGTCAATGATAGAGAAGTACTTGTAGGTAAGTACACAGCTGTTCTTGTTCGTTGTTCTTCACTCCTTGATTCTCTGTTCCATCTCTTTCCTGTTTATTTTGTCTGGTCAATTGTTTCTCGTGTTAATTGCTTGCTTTCTTCTGGTCTATTCTTTGCTTCTCTTTCGTTGCTGTGTTGATATTCGGAGGAGGCGGAAACAGATGGGCAGAGTTTTTTCACGCTGATGCCCCTGTTCACCTAGCAGTAAATAGGTACCTGGGAGTTAGACAGCTGCTACGGGCTGCTTCCTGGGGGGGGGGTAACAAAAAAGGACCGGGCCGCGGGGACGCTGAGCCCCGAAATCATCACTAACATACAAAATAATGGGAACCATTATATCCACGTTTTCTATATGTAGATTGGTTAGGTTAGGTTAGGGTTGGTGCGTGGCTTGGTTTTAGTGCATTTTCGTACCCCTTATTCTGTATGTTGGGGCAAATGTTGCTTGTAAGGGAAGTTGTATGTTATCAAGACTATATCTTACTAAAGATATATTATCAAGACTATATCTTACCTAAAGATATATTATCAAGACTATATCTTACCTAAAGATATATTATCAAGACTATATCTTACCTAAAGATATATTATCAAGACTATATCTTACCTAAAGATATATTATCAAGACTATATCTTACCTAAAGATATATTATCAAGACTATATCTTACCTAAAGATATATTATATCAAGACTATATCTTACCTAAAGATATATTATCAAGACTATATCTTACCTAAAGATATATTATCAAGACTATATCTTACCTAAAGATATATTATCAAGACTATATCTTACCTAAAGATATATTATCAAGACTATATCTTACCTAAAGATATATTATCAAGACTATATCTTACCTAAAGATATATTATCAAGACTATATCTTACCTAAAGATATATTATCAAGACTATATCTTACCTAAAGATATATTATCAAGACTATATCTTACCTAAAGATATATTATCAAGACTATTCTTACCTAAAGATATATTATCAAGACTATATCTTACCTAAAGATATATTATCAAGACTACATCTTACCTAAAGATATATTATCAAGACTATATCTTTTTCCTCAAAATTTTCACTTTCATTTTACAAGGAGTGCAAATTATCCTCTACAGTTTCTTGCCTTATTGAAGAGGGAAGAAATTTTTAATTCTTACCGAGTATTCTTGGCGGCGTTGCCTGAGAATATTGCGTCCGAAATACTAGAATTATTTTGGAGAAACTCGCTACAATATCGTAGTGGTTGGGTGAAGGGGGATCGAACGTCCCAATACATGTTCTGTACTCGTTGTTTACTGAACTTTGAGGAGGACTTCTTTCATTTGAATTTGTTTTTTTTTTTTTAATACAGGTAAATGTAAATTGAGTCTTTTCTTCGCCATAATTTGCTGTGTGTGTGTGTGTGTGTGTGTGTGTGTGTGTGTGTGTGTGTGTGTGTGTGTGTGTGTGTGTGTTTTCACCTAGTTGT
>WNGS01039543.1:4771192-4788692 GCA_020271785.1 Procambarus virginalis
CATTGAGATTGGTTTCTATTTACTACCTGTAGCGTAGAACTATAGGTGGGTTACTCCTACTGAACCACCTAGAATGTCTCCATTGCTGTTCATAACGTCGTAATAAGGTGTGCTACGACGATCAATTGACCACATTGAGGACAATCCTCTGATCACGGTGGCACGAAATATATCAGAACTCCTGCACCATAAAAGCCTACTTTTGTATCGTTACTGACTGATAATCACATAAAAAAAGGAATTCGAAGGATAAAAGGTCATAGGAGCTTGTGGTTCTGCTTTCAGAGGGCCAGATTCACGAAAGCTTTTACGCAAACACTACGAACGTGTACATCGTTCCCCAATCTTTGACGGCTATGGTTACAATTATTAAACAGTAAGTACAAGCATGAAACCTTGCCAATCAACTGGTGTTATTGTTACTATAAACAGCCTCCTGGTGACTCGGAGTCACTTAACCTAGTTAACTAAATTGTAAACAAAGCCGCCAAAGATTAGAGAAAAGACGTACAAGTTCTGTAAATGCTTCGTGAATCTGGGCCCCTGCATTTGTACGTTGGTCTCAATAGGTGTGGGCAGGAGAGCCGAGGTTGTGTCCAGCTACAACATGTATCATCTGGGTTATGTATCATCAGTATTCAAGCTGGGGTATAGCGTCTCATCTGCTTATCGTCCTGGAGATAGTGGTGTGGGGCAAGTGTGGGCTGACTCAACCTGTGTATATGAATCTACCTTCATACGGGTGCTCTACCACATCGTATGATAAATTTAACTAAAGGTATATGGGGTGCTTGACCCCCCCCCCATTCCTCCCCTGATTCTTGTAATATTGTTTTCTCTCTCGATGCTGGTTGCTGAGTAATATTGTTTGCTTGTCCTTTCTTAATCTATATCAGCTTGCTGTTTCTTGCAATGAAATTGGTCTATTAAATCTAATTTTGCCCCCCCTGAAGGGCGAGTTTATTGGCAGCGTCACTCATCCTGTGGGGTGGACACCCCGCCATAGTGACCAGTATTTGGCAGCGCCACTCATCCTGTGAAGTGGACACACCGGCATAGTGACAGTTATTGGGCAGCGTCACTCATCCTGTGAGGGGCCACACCGCCATAGTGACAGTATGTGGGCAGCGCCACTCATCCTGTGAGTGGGACACACCGCCATAGTGACAGTATTGGGCAGCGCCACTCATCCTGTGGGTAGACACACCGCCATAGTGACAGTATTGGGCAGCGTACACTCATCCGCGAGAAAATTCGTGTTAGAATTATTAATCTTACTTTTGCTGTCATATTTAATAACATATGTTTACAAGAAAGACTGCTACCAAAATATACTAATATATATATATATATATATATATATATATATATATATATATATATATATATATATATATAAAGACCAAAGAAAACATGTTTATGTCAAAACACTCTAAAGTTTGTTGACATGTTGGAGGGGGGGGGGGCGGGTGTAAGTGTGTTTATAGTGTGAGTGTTAACTGCCATTACGAATTACTGACACGAATCACTTATTAGTCGACCAGACCACACACTAGAAGGTGAAGGGACGACGACGTTTCTGTCCGTCCTGGACCATTCTCAAGTCGATTCAATCAATCGACTTGAGAAATGGTCCAGGACGGACCGAAACGTCGTCGTCCCTTCACCTTCTAGTGTGTGGTCTGGTCAACTTACTTTAGCCACGTTATTGTGACTCATCGCCTGCACACGAATCACTTATGTTATATTGTCTTTTGAGATTATTGACCGCAATTAATTGTGTTTAAAAAGGTATATACAGATTCTTTTTTTGGCAGATGTGGTATGATAATTTTATTTATATGGAGGTATGAACTGCAGTGACCTAAAGATGTTTAGGAAGATTAGGGTGTGGTTTTTCAGACTACTCAGTGGCTTGGTGGATAGATCTTTGGTGTCATACACATAGGGTCCAGAGTTCGAGTCTCCTACAGCCCAGGTGAATGGAACGGTGTTGTTTGTTGTTGTTGTTTTTAAGATTTAGGTGTTCGGAACCAAAAGTTGCAAGTAGCACGGGCTATGGTGAGCCCGTAGTGGACTTACCTGGCACAGGAGCGGGGCTGTAACAAGTAGCACGGACTATGGTGAGCCCATAGTGGACTTATCTGGCACAGGAGCGGTGCTATCACTCGAACAAGGGTGGTAGTCGGGGTATTAAGTATTACCCCTCCTGCCCTACCCTGTCCAACCACTTAGGCTGGACGGTAGAGCAACTGTCTCGCTTCATGCGGGTCGGCGTTTAATCCCTGACCGTCCAAGTGGTTGGGCACCATTCCATTCCCCCCGTCCCATCCCAAATCTTTATCCTGATCCCTTCCAAGTGCTATATAGTCGTAATGACTTGGCGCTTTCCCCTGATAATTCCTCCCCTCCCCCCTTTCCCCGTGAAGAAGAAGAAGAAGGCGTGGAAGCCACCTCCATCCACGACTCTAAGGCCAGATTCGTCAAAGAATTCGAACGTCAGAAAAGTTATATTATAAGGGAGCCGGTCGGCCGAGCGGACAGCACGCTGGACTTATGATCCTGTGGTCCTGGGTTCGATCCCAGGCGCGCCGGCGAGAAACAATGGGCAGAGTTTCTTTCACCCTATGCCCCTGTTACCTAGCAGTAAAATAGGTACCTGGGTGTTAGTCAGCTGTCACGGGCTGCTTCCTAGGGGTGGAGGCCTGGTCGAGGACCGGGCCGCGGGGACACTAAAGCCCCGAAATCATCTCAAGATAACCACAAGATGTGTTAGAGAGAAATATATGTAGTAGACATAATAGATAAAAAATAAATTGGTTAGAAAGGCGGGGTCCAAGAGCTAATAGCTCGACTCTGCAGATACAAATAGTAAATACACACACACACCAATCCCCCCCCCCCCTCCTCCTCCTTCCTCTTAACTACCAGGATCTCCACCAATTGTATTAGGGGGAGTTAACTGTCCAATTCAAGTGCAGATGCTCCCATTCAGTACTAGTGGGCTTCGTTCTGAGGCAGCGTCCGCTATTCACGTCCCAAACTGTCTCCGTCTGGGTCAACCGGTCTAGCCCTTCCAAGGGGGGGGGGGAGGGGAGAGGATCCCTGGCTAGGGAGTCTATCTATCCTTCTCATGTTCACTTCAGTACGGTCCTTACAACTCCCTATCCTTGGCCATGATTAATACCCTTCTTATTAATCTGTGGTCTTCTCCTCACATCCTAAACTATCCTACCACTTCATTTCCCTCCATTCTCCTTGTCTTCTCGTCTCTAAGGTCAATCGTGTCCCCTTGATCTAGTCTTGCAGAGATCTTCTCTCCCACTTCCCCTTCTAATTCCCTTCTATTTCCCTTCATTTTCAAATCTGTAACACCTCCATTACCCAATTGTCTGCTTCTTACCTTAATGAGTACTATAAAACACGTTTACAACCTGTGTAATTCCTGAGATAACTTGTATGACTACTGGGAATACTTTTCTCAAGTATTCTGAACTTGGGAAAACTTTCGAAAACTTTGGAATTCTGAACTTTTGCTTGCTATACAATACGTAAATTAGTAAATATTCAATGGTACTGAATGTTTATAGATTCGTTAAACCTTTCGATAATCATAAATAATTAAGCAAAAAATGCAGGCGATGAGTCACAATAACGTGGCTAAAGTATGTTGACCAGACCACACACTAGAAGGTGAAGGGACGACGACGTTTCGGTCCGTCCTGGACCATTCTCAAGTCGATTGTGGTTTTTATGATCGACTTGAGAATGGTCCATTACGGACCGAAACGTCGTCGTCCCTTCACTTTCTAGTGAATTCTCTGGTCCAGGACGGACCGAAACGTCGTCGTCCCTTCACCTTCTAGTGAATTCTCTGGTCCAGGGCGGACCGAAACGTCGTCGTCCCTTTACCTTCTAGTGAATTCTCTGGTCCAGGACGGACCGAAACGTCGTCGTCCCTTCACCTTCTAGTGTGTGGTCTGGTCAATAAGCAAAAAATAATTTCGTTTCAAGTAGCTCGGCTATTTAAAAAAAAACACAGGGTGGGCAAAAAGACTGATGCCCAAGGGAGATTATTGATAACTTACAAACAGATAATTATTAAAATAACTAACAGAATAATTGGAGAATGAGAGGAGGGAAGATTAACTTTAGTTATGAAATTTATTATGTGATTTTATTGTGAACAGTAATTGAACTAAGTAAATCGTAACAGCTAGAATTCTTCCACTATATAATATGGCAATAGTTCACTGGTGGACGGTAGAGCGACGGTCTCGCTTCATGCAGGTCGGTGTTCAATCCCCGACCGTCCAAGAGGTTATGGGCACCATTCCTTCCCGTTCCCAAATCCATATTCTGATCCCTTCCAAGTGCTATATAGTCGAATTGCTTTGGCGCTTCTCCAGATCGTCCCCCTCCCTCCCTTCTTAAAATAGATTAAAGCTGAAAATCCGCCCCCCCTCTTTGGCCCTGAGTCAGACTCCAAACTGATCTTCCCTCCATACACTCACTCTCGGCGAGTTCATGCAGGTCGGCGTTCAATCCCCGACCGTCCAAGTGGTTGGGCACCATTCCTTCCCCCCGTCCCATCCCAAATCCTTATCCTTGACCCCTTCCCAGTGCTATATAGTCGTAATGGCTTGGCGCTTTCCCCCTAATAATACCCACTCTCAGCGAGTTCATAGGCTCCTCCCCTTAAAAATCCAAGAACCAATCACAAGCTAGCTTACAAAAAGGCCTTAGGTCTATGCCCACTTAGGAGGATGAATCTAACCTGGACACCGAAATGAACTCCCAAACAGGAAATAAATGACGGTCAATAGCAATTCTAAGTTGTGTTATCCCGACTTTCCTTTACTTGCTCTCCCGGTAATTAATGAAGCCTATTAAGGAGAGGAGAGGAGAAGGGGGGAGAGGTAAATATGTGGGGAGAAATGGAGGAGAGGAGGACGGCTCCTGTGCCAGGTAAGTCCACTACGGGGTCACCATAACCCGTGCTACTTGCCCCGCTCCTGTGCCAGGTAAGTCCACTACGGGGTCACCATAACCCGTGCTACTTGCACCGCTCCTGTGCCAGGTAAGTCCACTACGGGCTCACCATAGCCCGTGCTACTTGCCCCGCTCCTGTGCCAGGTAAGTCCACTACGGGCTCACCATAGCCCGTGCTACTTGCCCCGCTCCTGTGCCAGGTAAGTTACGGGCTCACCATAGCCCGTGCTACTTGCAACTGTTGATTCCCAGTAGCTGAATCTTAAACAACAACAAAAAGACAAGAAGCTTCTTCAGAATGTTGTAATGTTTTCCACATGACTTGCAATACAAACTAGAATCTCACACCACCACCCAGTAGGAAGAAAACCCGCTGAGTTGTTCATCCTGTCACTTGTACCCAGACGCAATTGGGATTTACTTAAATATCTCAAATTAACAGTTCGTCAAACAATATTAACACATACTAACCCACAAAACGTGCCGGTGCAAAAGTTGGGGAATGGAGGAATCTTTTTAACATATATATTGGCTTTACTAATGTCTACGAGCTTGTGTCCATAGATCTCTTTTCTGTGCAATCATCGCAGCAAATTACGTTTTGCCGCGATGACTGCACAGGACATCGTGCAGTCCCCAATCTTTTTAAGAACAGAAGCTATATTGGACATTGTTCTCCTAACTCAAACAATGTGGGGTTTACCCTCTATTGTTTCAAGCGTGGGTTAGACATGCATATGAGTGGGATTGGGTGGTTATAAATAGGAGCTGCCTCGTATGGGCCAATAGGCCTTCTGCAGTTACCTTTGTTCTTATGTTCGTATTTCTACATATTTGTAATGTCTTAGATGGGCACAGTCTCTCACGAAGTGGTCAAGAAGGGTCCATCACTCTCACCAAAAATTCTGCAGTTCAGCTGTTGTTTCCATCCCGAATCTTCATTGGTATTGGTGTCCAAGATGAATTCTCACATTCCCTTCCAGGAAGAGTAAATTACTCTTCCTGTCTGACGGCTGAGTGGACAGCACTCGGGATTCGTAGTCCTAAGGGTTCGATCCCCGGCGGAGGCGGAAACAAATTGCCAGAGTTTCTTTCATCCTAATGCCTCCTGTTCAGCTAGCATCTAAATAGGTACCTGGGAGTTAGACAGCTGCTACGGGCTGCTTCCTGGGGGTGTGTAACAAAAAAAAAGAGGCCTAGTCGAGGACTGGGCCGCGGAGACGCTAAGCCCCGAAATCATCTCAAGATAACCTCAAGAAAATACTCATAAAAATATTAATATTTATAGTTTTTTCACCATTTTTTTAATACCAAAAGGAAATATTTAAATATTTTGAGGTTGTAAGACTGATTAGAGTTCCTCATCTCCACCAATAAATAATTCCGCTGGAAGATGTTTGCGCTAATTCCGTTCTACCTCTCAGCCAATCGGAGCGCGCGGGGTAATTAGTGCGCCCTGCTTTTAGCGTCATTGCGCCGTAGCCCAAGACATATATTGCTACACAATTGCAAGCTCGTGATACGTGCAATGAAAATATTGCAATAGTAAGTTGTGTTTAATGTTTCCAAGTGTCTGTTTACGAACAGAAAATATTTGTATAATAGCTAAAGGAGAAGAGACAGGATGGGAGGAGAGAGAGAGAGAAGATAAAGGGAAGATAAAAGAGGGAAGGGTAGAACAGAGGAAGGAAACAGGACAGAGAGACGGCATTGAAGAGAAAGAAGAAGAATAGGGGAGAACAAAGGGGGTATAATGGATTGGAATAGATTGAGAGGAAGAGAAAGAGATGAGATGAGGAAGCGAAGGGATTAGAAGAGAAGGAATGGACGGAAAAGGACAAAGAATGAAAAGTGGGAAAGGGAGATATGGAATGTTGACCAGACCACACACTAGAAGTTGAAGGGACGGCGACGTTTCGGTCCGTCCTGGACCATTCACAAGCGACTTGAGAATGGTCCAGGACGGACCGAAACGTCGTCGTCCCTTCAACTTCTAGTGTGTGGTCTGGTCAACATAAATCAGCCACGTTATTGTGACTCTTCGCCTGCATACGGAGATATGGAATCTTAGAATATCTTAAACCAGCTGTTGCCTCCAGGACAGGTGTTGAACACAATGCTCTTCAACATCTGTTATACACATGTTCATTTGTTGTTATACAGAGACAGTATAACACATGCTTCTGTATTCGTAGAACACCGTTGTGAACACTTTCCAGGTCATGTTCCTCTCTCCTGTGAACACCAGAACGTTGTTCATCACCACAGAACAGTTTCTAAAGGCTTCCTTGAACACGTCAACTATATTGCAAGGAAATAAGTGCCTTAGGAAATTACTGGGGAAAATATGTGAAATAATGATACTTGAATATAAGAATATAGGGAAAATATATATGATCTATTGTCCCATACGAGGCAGCTAACGGTTATAAGTCATTATGTCACTATGGCGGTGTGTTCACTCACAGGATGAGTGGCGCTGCCCAATACTGTCACTATGGCGGTGTGTCCACTCACAGGATGAGTGGCGCTGCCCAATACTGTCACTATGGCGGTGTGTTCACTCACAGGATGAGTGGCGCTGCCCAATACTGTCACTATGGCGGTGTGTTCACTCACAGGATGAGTGGCGCTGCCCAATACTGTCACTATGGCGGTGTGTTCACTCACAGGATGAGTGGCGCTGCCCAATACTGTCACTATGGCGGTGTGTCCACTCACAGGATGAGTGGCGCTGCCCAATACTGTCACTATGGCGGTGTGTCCACTCACAGGATGAGTGGCGCTGCCCAATACTGTCACTATGGCGGTGTGTCCACTCACAGGATGAGTGGCGCTGCCCAATACTGTCACTATGGCGGTGTGTCCACTCACAGGATGAGTGGCGCTGCCCAATACTGGTCACTATGGCGGTGTGTCCACTCACAAGATGAGTGGCGCTGCCCAATACTGTCACTATGGCGGTGTGTCCACTCACAGGATATGAGTGACGCTGCCCAATACTGTCACTATGGCGGTGTGTTCACTCACAGGATGATTGGCGCTGCCCAATACTGTCACTATGGCGGTGTGTCCACTCACAGGATGAGTGGCGCTGCCCAATACTGTCACTATGGCGGTGTGTCCACTCACAGGATGAGTGGCGCTGCCCAATACTGTCACTATGGCGGTGTGTCCACTCACAGGATGAGTGGCGCTGCCCAATACTGTCACTATGGCGGTGTGTCCACTCACAGGATGAGTGGCGCTGCCCAATACTGTCACTATGGCGGTGTGTCCACTCACAGGATGAGTGGCGCTGCCCAATACTGTCACTATGGCGGTGTGTTCACTCACAGGATGGGTGACGCTGCCCAATACTGTCACTATGGCGGTGTGTTCACTCACAGGATGAGTGACGATGCCCAATACTGGCACTATGGCGGTGTGTTCACTCACAGGATGAGTGGCGCTGCCCAATACTGTCACTATGGCGGTGTGTCCACTCACAGGATGAGTGGCGCTGCCCAATACTGTCACTATGGCGGTGTGTTCACTCACAGGATGAGTGGCGCTGCCCAATACTGTCACTATGGTGGTGTGTCCACTCACAGGATGAGTGACGCTGCCCAATACTGTCACTATGGCGGTGTGTTCACTCACAGGATGAGTGGCGCTGCCCAATACTGGTCACTATGGCGGTGTGTCCACTCACAGGATGAGTGATGCTGCCCAATACTGTCACTATGGCGGTGTGTCCACTCACAGGATGAGTGGCGCTGCCCAATACTGTCACTATGGCGGTGTGTCCACTCACAGGATGATTGGCGCTGCCCAATACTGTCACTATGGCGGTGTGTTCACTCACAGGATGAGTGGCGCTGCCCAATACTGTCACTATGGCGGTGTGTTCACTCACATGATGAGTGGCGCTGCCCAATACTGTCACTATGGCGGTGTGTTCACTCACAGGATGAGTGACGATGCCCAATACTGGCACTATGGCGGTGTGTTCACTCACAGGATGAGTGGCGCTGCCCAATACNGTTAGTTGTAACTTATTTCTGAGTTTAACTCTGTTTCTGAAGAGGATAAGAGGTTGCATTCTCCCATCAGTTGTATACAAGTATACCAGAATGTATACATGTGGATACAGTATGTATGAGGGATGGTTATAAATGCCTGATGGACTTTTGTATGTATATTCTCGAGGTCTTCTAGAATACAGACATGCCTGGATATGTATATATGTATCCTGGTGTATATCTTTTAGGGCACGTCTGTTTGACACTCGAATTCCCCCTCCCCCCCCCCCCTTAAGCCTGGCACTATTCCTCACTGTAATAACCGGTTCTTTGATGTATATTCTACGTCTGTTTCTCGTCTCTCTCTCTCTCTCTCTCTCTCTCTCTCTCTCTCTCTCTCTCTCTCTCTCTCTCTCTCTCTCTCTCTCTCTCTCTCTCTCTTCTCTTCTCTTCTCTTCCCTATTTACATATTCGTCACGTTGTCTCATTTACTTGCCCGTTCTCTCGCATCATCTCTGCTCCTTCTCCTTCTTCTCTAGCTCTACTTTTCCTCTGCATTTCCTCTCTCTTTCTTTCCCTCTCTGTAATTGTTGCTCCTTCCCTTCTCTCTTGTTTCTTCCTCTCTCTTTGGGCATTATCTTCTTTATTCCTCTTTCTTTCCATTCTTCTCTATCTTCTTATCTTCTGTTTCTCTCACAGTCTTCCATTACTTAGCAGCCAATACTCACTAATTCATTATGAGAATGAATGAGTGTACTCATTTGTGTGTACAGGATCGAGCTTCAGCTCTTGGACCTTTATCCGCTGGTTTCCTAATGCATTGACTCTATTTCCACCATCTCTGTGACTCATAGGTTTCTCTAGCTTCCCTACTTGCTTTCTTGTTCAATTGGTGTTCACAAAGTTCACAAAGAACTGGTGTTCTTTGTGAACATTTTTTAACACTGTCTACTTACCCTTTTTTTTACACTAACTCCTAAGTATTTTATATGTCTCTTTATCTTCTCTTACGCTTTGATTTTCTAGCGACGTTAGGTCTAGTTCCTTCAGTCTTTCTTTATACCTCATTTCAGCCAATTCTGGGGCGAGCATTGTTGTAAACCTTTAAACTTTTTCAAGTTTCTTATTTATTTTTTTAGATGGAGAGTGGAGTCCTGTTCATATGTGTCTCTTGAATTAGGCTTGGGGTTATGCCCACTCCCATCACCTTACACCTGCTGGTGTTGGAGTCAAGAATCCATTACTCGTACAACTCTGCAACTTGTCCAAGTCATCTTGGAGAATCTTAATATTGCAAGATGCATCTGTCTCGACTTTTGTCGTCAAATTTGGCATCGTCTGCAAACATCGACATGTGTAATTAAATTCCTGTAGTTAGGCCATTAATATGAGCGAGAAATAGCATAGGTCCCAGCACCCATTCTTGAGGTACTCTGCTTGTTACTGCCTACCACTCCAACAAGTCGCTCATGTGGCACTATGTCAGAGCCTTTTTGGCATTCCAAAATTACAAATTCTTCCCTCCTTTCTCTTAGTTTTATTATCACAGAACAAGACAGTCATTAGGTATGATTTTCCTTCCCTAATGTTAATTATACCTAATTCTCTCTAGTTGTTAATCTGGCTAATGAGAGGTTAACCTTCCCTCTTGTTTATTGGTATTAGCTTTACCTTGTTCCAGCAGCTGTGCAGTTGTTCCATCTGAGTTGAATCATTAAAGATCAGTGTTGGTGGTACAATGAGGGCCTGTACCACATCTTCCTCCCTCACCATCTTCTGATGCCTCACCATTTAAATTTAAATTTTGCCCCGAGGGGCGAGTTTATTGGGCAGCGCCACTCATCTTGTGAGTGGACACACCGCCATAGCAGCATGTACAACACTCCCCAATAGGAAGAAAACCCGCTGGGTTGTTCATCCTGTCACTTGTACCCAGACACAGCTGGGACTTGCTTAACTGTCTCAAGTGAACAGCTCCTCAAACAAGAAGATTAACATCTATCAACCCTTAAAAGCTTACGTTATCTTGCGGGTGCAAAATGGGGAAATCTTTTAAGAACAGTATCAATATTTGACAGATAGTGTTTTCCTAACTCAAACAATGTGGGGTTTATTAATCTACACATATTTCTGATGTCTCGCAGGTGTTCACATTCTCTCAGGTAGTGGTCAAGGCGGTGTCCATCACTCTCACCACAGATTCTGCAACTTCGCTGCTCAACTGTTGTTTCCATTCCATATCTCCAAGAATATTTGTATCCAAGACGGATTCTCGCTATTACTGATTCTCTCCCTCGTCCTCCTCCTCTTCGTCCATAATGACTGGGATTGCCAGCTGCAACCATGTCGTACCATCGTACAGATTCACTGGTTTGTGCTTCTATCCTCCTTTCCTCAGTTACCTTGTCACGGTGATGTTGCCTGACAATACCTCTAATTTGTAGTAGAGTCTTGGGTATGAAGTATTCAATATGGTCTCCTTCAGCGCCTTCAGCAGCCAGCACATCTGCTCGTTCATTCCCACATATCCCAACATGGGAGGGGATCCACAGAAACTTGATGACTCTTCCCTGATTGGTAAGAACTCTCACAGATCTCTTAATTTCAGCGACTATTGCAAGATTTTCTGCCTGATTTTTACTTAGGCTTTGTAGTGCTGCTTTTGAATCGGTGCAAATCACTGCACCATTAGTGTTCCGTTCAAGAAACTTTAGCGCCATAACAATGGCAGTTAGCTCTGCTTGCGTTGAAGAGGCATAGTTCTCAATACGTGCTTTTTCTTCATTTCTGCGTTGGAAAGTATTATCCTTGATTACCGTGTATCCTGCTCACCATCATCTATGGTGAGGCATTAGCTGGTCTGATGCGTGTGTGTGGTTTCAGCTAGTTCGTGGCTAGTTGGCTCGTTACATCGTCTGTTTTTGCTTCAATATTGGCCTGTTTCTCGTCTAAGTTGTTGTTGTTGTTTAAGATTCGCTACTTGGAACAAAAAATTCCAAGTAGCACGGGCTATGGTGAGCCCGTAGTGTGTGTGTGTGTGTGTGTGTGTGTGTGTGTGTGTGTGTGTGTGTGTGTGTGTGTGTGTGTGTGTGTGTGTACTCACCTAGTTGTACTCACCTAGTTGTGCTTGCGGGGGTTGAGCTCTGGCTCTTTGGTCCCGCCTCTCAACCGTCAATCAACAGGTGTACAGTTTCCTGAGCCTATTGGGCTCTATCATATCTACACTTGAAACTTGAAACTGTGTGTGTGTGTGTGTGTGTGTGTGTGTGTGTGTGTGTGTGTGTGTGTGTGTGTGTGTGTGTGTATGTGTGTGGTGTGTACTCACCTGGTACTCACGCGGGTGTGCGTACGTGCACGCATTCTTGCTTGTGCGTATTCTCAAGCACTCGTGACTCTTGGAGCAGGTGTGTGTCCCCTTCACTTATCGAAGAAAAATCAGACACCCCCTCCAGATAAATACTCTGATACATACACCTACATATACACCCTCATGCGTATATTCTTGAGGGTGTTTTTCGCGTCTGCATTCATATTCATGAATACAGACGAATACAGAATACATAAAAAGACAGAATCTTTTCTCATATGTATTCGCTCAACCAGGGACCGGGGGGGGGGGGTTTAGTGGAGCGGGCGGACCTAGAAATAACGTATCTTGGTAATTTCCACAAGCGAACTCTTCCGTGGCGCGCCCCCAACTACCATTCAGACAGCGAGGTCGTAAATCCCTCGTTAATTACATACAAGTGAAGTGTAAATATGAAGAAATATGGAGGCCCTCCACCCACCAGTGAGGCCCTAACCTGACCGCGATATTTACTGCTAACTGGTAATTAGGGGATACACTTAGGAGGGTGGGGGGGGGGGGTGATGCTCTCAGTGGGTACTCCAACTGGTACTGAAGCGATTTGATTGCGTCACGCACTAGCGACCTGGTTGCGTCACGCACTAGCAACCTGGTTGCGTCACGCACTAGCGACCTGGTTGCATCACGCACTAACGACCTGGTTGCAACAGGCATTAGCGACCTGGTTGCGTCACGCACTAGTGACCTGGTTGCGTCACGCACTAACGACCTGGTTGCGTCACTCACTAGCGACCTGGTTGCATCACGCACTAGCGACCTGGTTGCGTCACGCACTAGCGACCTGGTTGCGTCACGCACTAGCAACCTGGTTGCGTCACGCACTAGCGACCTGGTTGCGTCACGCACTAGCAACCTGGTTGCGTCACGCACTAACGACCTGGTTGCGTCACGCACTAGCAACCTGGTTGCATCACGCACTAACGACCTGGTTGCGTCACGCACTAGCAACCTGGTTGCGTCACGCACTAGCAACCTGGTTGCGTCACGCACTAGGAACCTGGTTGCGTCACGCACTAGCAACCTGGTTGCGTCACGCACTAGCAACCTGGTTGCATCACGCGGCTTTAATTAGCGAAGCCATCGACCACGCGTCGATGCCGCCGTACTGGCTAGGAAGCACTTCGATGTTATCTCTTCTGTATGGTGAAATATTTCAGCTTCCCACGAGTATGTTTTCAGGGTCGAGCCTTAGCTCCTGAGCCCCGTGTGTGTGTCCATGGCACGTCTAATGGCGCCTATAGGCGCCACACACACCCGCCATACCCGTGTTTACCTGCTTGATGGTGTTCTGGGAGTTGTCTAAGGCAATATCTCCCCGAGGCTTCCGTGCCCGTTCATTTCTGCATGGTGCAACAGCTTACTGAATCACGTTTTCACCTCTATCTCGTTACCTTTGCTCACTATAATCTAATGTTAAGAAATCTTTTAACAACTTTCAGCTCGTTCTAATTGGGTTGGACGGTATAGAGCCATGGTTTTGCTTCTTGCGGGTCTGCGTTCGATTCCCGGCCGTCCAAGTGCTTTAGAGTCGTAATGGCTTAGTGTTTTCGCCTGATAATTACCTTAGCTTCCGACTCATATATGTACCTCAAATTTCCAGTCATGCCCCCCCCCCTGTTCAGACCTCTTCATGGGTAATACTGATCATGTCCTCGTTTGTCTACGTTATCAAGTCTTTTTAAGGATCGGGGATGTCGCTATCATGTCTCCTCGTTTCGGTTCTTCTTCAAGTGAGATAAAGACCAATTTCCGCAGCTTCCTATCGTCTTACAGTCCACGTGGTCGCGTACGAAACCTGTTTGCATACCTCATACCTCTGGGAGCCGGTCGGCCGAGCGGACAGCACGCTGGACTTGTGATCCTGTGGTCCCGGGTTCGATCCCAGGCGCCGGCGAGAAACAATAAGCAGAGTTTCTTTCACCCTATGCCCCTGTTACCTAGCAGTAAAATAGGTACCTGGGTATTAGTCAGCTGTCACGGGCTGCTTCCTGGGGGTGGAGGCCTGGTCGAGGACCGGGCCGCGGGGACACTAAAAAGCCCCGAAATCATCTCAAGATAACCTCAAGATAACCTCTAGGCTTTTTCTAGGTTATTTTTATTCCTTTTGATGTAGATGTTCCGCTGGGCTCAGACGATATGGTATCCAGAACGGATTTCACCCGTATGTCATGCACATTCTCTCGAGTTGTCACAACGTCATTAAAATGGTGTACTAAATGGCCAGGGGCCAGATTCACGAAGCAGTTACGCAAGCACTTACGAACCTGTCCATCTTTTCTCAATCTTTGGCGGCTTTGTTTACAAATATTAAACAGTTAATGAGCTCCGAAGCACCAGGAGGCTGTTTATAACAATAACAACAGTTAATTGGCAAGTTTTTATGCTTGTAAACTGTTTAATAAATGTAACTAAAGCCGTCAAAGATTGAGGAAAGATGTACACGTTCGTAAGTGCTTGCATAACTGCTTAGGGAATCTTGCCCCAGGTTCGTAAGTGCTTGCGTAACTGCTTCGTGAATCTGGCCCAGGTTCGTAAGTGCTTGCGTAACTGCTTCATGAATCTGGCCCCAGGTTCGTAAGTGCTTGCGTAACTGCTTCGTGAATCTGGCCCCAGGTTCGTAAGTGCTTGCGTAACTGCTTCATGAATCTGGCCCCAGGTTCGTAAGTGCTTGCGTAACTGCTTCGTGAATCTGGCCCCAGGTTCGTAAGTTCTTGCGTAACTGCTTCATGAATCTGGCCCCAGGTTCGTAAGTGCTTGCGTAACTGCTTCGTGAATCTGGTCCCAGGTTCGTAAGTGCTTACGTAACTGCTTCGTGAATCTGGCCCCAGGTTCGTAAGTGCTTGCGTAACTGCTTCGTGAATCTGGTCCCAGGTTCGTAAGTGCTTGCGTAACTGCTTCGTGAATCTGGCCCCAGGTTCGTAAGTTCTTGCGTAACTGCTTCATGAATCTGGCCCCAGGTTCGTGAGTGCTTACGTAACTGCTTCGTGAATCTGGCCCCATGTTCGTAAGTGCTTGCGTAACTGCTTCGTGAATTTGGTCCCAGGTTCGTAAGTGCTTGCGTAACTGCTTCGTGAATCTGGCCCCAGGTTCGTAAGTGCTTGCGTAACTGCTTCGTGAATCTGGCCCCAGGTTCGTAAGTGCTTACGTAACTGCTTCGTGAATCTGGCCCCAGGTTCGTAAGTGCTTGCGTAACTGCTTCGTGAATCTGACCCCAGGTTCGTAAGTGCTTGCGTAACTGCTTCGTGAATCTGACCCCAGGTTCGTAAGTGCTTATGTAACTGCTTCGGGAATCTGGCCCCAGGTTCGTAAGTGCTTACGTAACTGCTTCGTGAATCTGGCCCCATGTTCGTAAGTGCTTTCGTAACTGCTTCGTGAATCTGGTCCCAGGTTCGTAAGTGCTTACGTAACTGCTTCGTGAATCTGGCCCCAGGTTCGTAAGTGCTTGCGTAACTGCTTCGTGAATCTGGTCCCAGGTTCGTAAGTGCTTACGTAACTGCTTCGTGAATCTGGCCCCAGGTTCGTAAGTGCTTGCGTAACTGCTTCGTGAATCTAGTTCATCAGAACCCGTTGACCCGCGAATAGAAAACGGGATGTCACAGTCAATTTTGCGAGCGGCTGTAATGTCAGCAGTTTTTGGGCCGATCGATGTAGTATTCGAACCGGGGCCCCCCGATTGTGAGTCGAGAATGAAGCCAGGTGTTTATGACTGTGTGAAGCTCTTACACCCCTCAACTATACACACCATACACACACCTATACACACTATACATATAAGTATACACACACCATACATAACACATACAGATTACATCCCCCCCCCCTACCCCCCCAACCAGGTGTGGCAGGTCTCCACAGGTGGCCCACCACACGTGCACACACGTGCACACACACGTGCACACACACACACACACACACACACACACACACACACACACACACACACACACACACACACACACACACACACACACACACACACATACACACACACCAACACACACACACACACACACATACACACACACCAACACACACACACACACACGCACACACATACACACACACACCCGCACACATACCTGCAAACACGCATGCATGCACCGCATACCTGTTGATTGACGGTTGAGAAGCGGGACCAAAGAGCCGAAGCTCAACCCCTCCCCCCCACCACCAGCACAACTAGATGAGTACTTAGTAAGCGAGGCAGAGAGAGCCAGCCCCTCACATCACCATATACTCACTGATAGCCAAGTACAGTTAGGTAAGTACACCCTAATATCAAACTACGCTACCCAATCACCCTCCCACCCCAAAGGGGGGGGGTTGGTGATGGTGAAGGGAGTGGAGAGTGATGATTGTGAAAATCTTAACACACTCCTACACTCTCCCTTCACTCTCCCTCCTCCTCCTCCTCCTTCTCAAGCTGTTATGGCATTTCCCTTCTTCAAGCATTACCATAAACCTAAAAAAAATAGTAATTTTCCCCCTTCTTGTATCCTTCCTTCCTCTCTCTCCTTCCTCCATCTCCTCCTTTTCCCTCGTGTATTTCCATCCGTTAAACCATGTGTGTGTAACATAACCCATGTTCTATTCTAAAGAATATTAATATGATACACGTATGATACATGTTCCGTGTTCACGTTTAGTGGTAATTGAGCTGTTTATATTTAGACAGGAGGAAGAAGGGATTCTTGTTCATCCAATTGGGTCAGTTAATTACCTTGAAATTGGGTCTCTCTCTTTTTTAACGGCTTCCTCACAAATGGTTTAATTCCAAGTGTAAGACAGAAGATTGCTTTGTTAACTTTTATCTCACTTTATCTCTAAAATTATTGGTAATTATTTTTACAACAAAAATGGCTTTGTAAAAATAATCATTATAAAACTGTCATCTGGTTATCAAGCAGATCTATGAATTATATTTTGGCGAATGGAATATTTTGTCAGTCTCTCTCTCTCTCTCTCTCTCTCTCTCTCTCTCTCTCTCTCTCTCTCTCTCTCTCTCTCTCTCTCTCTGAGCCTCGCGGCTAAGTGAACAGCGCTCGGGTGTCGTAGTCCTAAGGACCCGGGTTCGATTCCCGGCCGAGGCAGAAACAAATGGGAAAAGTTTCTGTCACCCTAATGTTCCTGTTCACCT
>WNGS01039543.1:4799991-4814522 GCA_020271785.1 Procambarus virginalis
AACCCGACAACTGATAAAAACAGTGTGGTTAAGAGAATCATGGAGCAGGCTGGGGATCGAACCTGCGTTTTAGGGCCACCCCAGACACACACACACATGTCTGCTGTAACACACAACGCTGGTTCGATTGCACGTCCGGGTGCAGTTTCTCATAGCCACACACACACTACGTTATGGCAATGTATCGTTAATTGTGGTTACCAGTTCTGGATAAGGGTTAGTAGAACTGTGATTGTAGATCTGATCTACTTCATTGCTTGACTCGTAAAGATATATATAATTCCATAATGATTATATTATATATAAATATGTCTCATTTACTGAGGGGGCCGGTGGCTGAGCGGACAGAACACTGGACACGTGATCCTGTGGTCACGGGTTTGGTCCCGGGACCCAGGCGAGAAACAATGGGCAGAGTTTCTGTCACCCTGATGCTCCTGTTGCCTAGCAGTAAATAGGTACCTGGGAGTTAGTCAGCTGTCACGGGCTGCTTCCTGGGGGGGTGGAGGCCTGGTCGAGGACCGGGCCGCGGGGACACTAAGCCCCGAAATCATCTCTAGATCTCAAGAAGATACTGTGATAATATTTTAGAATTGTTTGCTCTCTTATTTTAAATTTATATATTTTTCCTCCCAGTTTCTCTCAAGATAAAGTCTTGGTATATATCGCTATATATATATATATAACGCTATATCCTTCCAGGATATAGCGTTGCTGCTCTATCACAAAGTAACAAGCGGAGTCCCTCAAGGATAAGTGTTGGTACCCAAGCATCCCAGTGTCTGGGATGCTCCCGGACGGAGGTTCGAATCCTCGTCACGTCCTTTGTGGATTTGTTCACCCAAGCTATTCTTTAAGTGAACTGATTCTAGGTCTAGTCAATATCTTGGTCAGCATGCACACAGCAATCCCTTTTACCCTTATTTCAAGCGACGTTAGCTTGGTTTCTAGTCTTAGGTTCAGTATTGTAGTCCATCTGGGAGCTCCTGTTATGACTCGCAATGCATCATTTCCTCATTTATGTAAATGACTGCAGGAGTTGAGTCTTGTATGTCGATGTTTGCGGACGATGCCAAACTAATGAGAAGGGTTTTGAGATATATGAGGAGTGTAAGATGCTCCTAGAATGACTTAGAATGACTTAGATAAGCTGTAGAGTTGGTGCTAGAGTTTAACACCAGCAAGTGTAAGGTGATAGAAATGAGATCAGGAGACCTTGGAGCCAATACACGATGAAGGGAAACTACCTCTTTATACTAGAGAACTACTAGAGAAAAAGACATGAGAATGGACATTAACACCAAACTTAACTCCAGAGGCTCAGTAAATAGAATATCGTCAGCCGCATACTCTACTCTGGCAAAAGTCAGACATCCTTCAGAAACTTGAATAGGGAGGCTTTTAGAGCACTGTATACCGCCTATGTGAGGCTAGTCTTAGAGTATGCCGACCCATCCTGGAACCCCATCTAAAAAAAAACATGTAAGGACTACGTATGGGGGACAAGGAGCTGGGGTATGAGGACAAGGAGCTGGGGTATGAGGACAAGGAGCTGGGGTATGAGGACAAGGAGCTGGGGTATGAGGACAAGGAGCTGGGGTATGAGGACAAGGAGCTGGGGATATGAGGACAAGGAGCTGGGGTATGAGGACAAGGAGCTGGGGTATGAGGACAAGGAGCTGGGATATGAGGACAAGGAGCTGGGGTATGAGAACAAGGAGCTGGGGTATGAGGACAAGGAGCTGGGGTATGAGAACAAGGAGCTGGGATATAAGGACAAGGAACTGGGGTATGAGGACAAGGAGCTGGATATAAGGACAAGGAGCTGGGATATAAGGACAAGGAGCTGGGGTATGAGGACAAGGAGCTGGGATATAAGGACAAGGAACTGGGGTATGAGGACAAGGAGCTGGGGTATGAGGACAAGGAGCTGGGATATAAGGACAAGGAACTGGGGTATGAGGACAAGGAGCTGGGATATAAGGACAAGGAACTGGGGTATGAGGACAAGGAGCTGGGGTATGAGAACAAGGAGCTGGGGTATGAGGACAAAGAGCTGGGATTTGAGAACAAGGAGCTGTGATATGAGGACAAGAAGCTGGGATTTGAGGACAAGGAGCTGGGATACGAGCACTCTGCCCAGCCACAACTCACATCAGGAATCGAACGACAAACTTTCAGGCAAGGGAGGCCTTTGGTCTTCCCACAAGGCGAACAGGTAACCAGTCCAACAGGAAAAGAAGCAGACAGGGCAGGCAGGAATCCACCCAGACATCGAGAAAGTCGGACACGCTAGAGAGGAGGTGGGTGGGATCCTCTACCGCCCGCCTCCCCTGTTCACGTCACTACAAATGCCCCCTTGTATATGAGAGGGAGAAGAGCCAGGGGGATATAGTTACCAGGATGTACACACACCACACACACACACACACACACACACACACACACACACACACACACACACACACACACACACACACACACTGAGGCTGACTCCATACACAGTTTCAAGTGTAGATATGATAGAGCCCAATAGGCTCAGGAAACTGTACACCTGTTGATTGACGGTTGAGAGGCGGGACCAAAGAGCTGAAGTTCAGCCCCTGCAAGCACATTTAGATGAGTACAACTAGGTCAGCACCCCAGAAAAAGCCTATAGATTATGAGCGGTAAGTAAGGGAAGACATGATCACTACCTATCGACTCGCAATCAATCAATCAATCTCAAGATAACCTCCTAACAGCTCCTAGCAATTTGATGTCGTACCTATATCCATATTTGTCACCCGTTTTACAGATCAGTATATAACGAATAACCGGATAATTAATGTGTACATTCAGATACAGTCAAATAGCTTTGAAATGACTGTAACTATACCAGGTTCGGCTAATTACCGGTGATTGAACAGTGAGAGGCAGTTTAAGGCAGGACACCTGTGATCCCAGTATCTAATTATCGGTAACTGCCTCATTAAAAAAACATTATTAATTCAATGTTGATAATGATATGCAGAATATCTTTCTTTCGTAGGCAATATGAGACAAGCAATTTTTGGATAAGTAATTAAGTGTAATTATTAACGCGCCTAAGAATATATCACGGCTCGAAGGGTGTGGTCCTAGGGGTCAATTTTCTCTCCAAACTAACAACCATTAGTTGTCAAAGCACAAGGGTCTTGACAGGGGTCAAGGCAGCCAAACACACGGGGGGGGGTCACCACTAGGCAAAAGACTCGTTACCTTAAGCAAACGATGTGTGGCGCGCGGTGAAGGGCTTTCGTTGTGTGCTTCACACGTACACATTCCACGTTCGTATCCCATCCTTGGCACCCCCGACCTCTCTCTCTCTCTCTGGCCCCTCCCTGAGAGGTGAGGGGTGAGGGGGGGGGGTTATATCTCCCACTTCATTTCACCTCTTGACTTCAGCTCCACTCCACCCACCTACGGAGTTACTCTCGAATCCACATCCAGTTTGATGCATTCGAAGGTGGATATGGAGAGGATGCTCTCTCTCTCTCTCTCCTCTCTCTCTCTCTCTCTCTCTCTCTCTCTCTCTCTCTCTCTCTCTCTCTCTCTCTCTCTCTCTCTCTCTCTCTCTCTCTCTCTCTCTCTCTATGAAGTGATGACAATCATCTTAGTCCCAAACATTTCCAAAACATCAAGAGAAGAACTAAGTCTTGCTAGCTGTTGTTTAAGTTGTTGTTTAAGATTCGCTACTTAGAACAATAAGTTCCAAGTAGCACGGGCTATGGTGAGCCCGTTGTGGACTTACCTGGCACAGGACGGGGCTGTCTGTGTCTTGCTAGCGTTAAACCAAGATTAAATTAGACAATTGAATGCTAAGCTTACTATTAAGATGGGAGATCTCTCACTACAAGGAGATTATTAAGATGGGAGATCTCTCACTACAAGGAGATTATTAAGATGGAGATCTCTCACTACAAGGAGATTAGCACTTTGTACCCCTCCTAAAAAGGCTATTGTTATATATATCCTTACTGACAACATTTACAATATTGCGTAATTTGAGTGATTCATTTTGGTGATGTGCTGTTCGTATTCACTGTTTCACATTCACTCCAAAAATCTACCACTTACGGGCTATTCATGCCCGTGCCACCTCTTGGGGTGGCTTAATCTTCATCAATCAGTCTATTCACTGTCACACAGGACAGAAGATTATACACAGGACAATTGGTCAAAATTGTAGATTGAAGCACATATTTAATAAGGTTATAATCTACCTTGAGGTTACCTTGAGGTGCTTCCGGGGCTCAGCGTCCCCGCGGCCCGGTCGTCGACCAGGCCTCTACTGCACAAAATATTTTACACGTTTCAATTTACAAATTGCAACTTTCTATTCTTCACTACCACACAAGACAGGGATGGAATTCGTGCAACTTAAAACAAAATTAATAATCTTGAGGTTATCTTGAGATGATTTCGGGGCTTTAGTGTCCCCGCGGCCCGGTCCTCGACCAGGCCTCCACCCCCAGGAAGCAGCCCGTGACAGCTGACTAACACCCAGGTACCTATTTTACTGCTAGGTAACAGGGGCATAGGGTGAAAGAAACTCTGCCCATTGTTTCTCGCCGGCGCCTGGGATCGAACCCAGGATCACAAGTCCAGCGTGCTGTCCGCTCGGCCGACCGGCTCCCCAAATAATAAAATAAATAATAATTTATAATAAATAAAATTTTCGTTCTTCATCCTTGAAAATGAACAACCTAAATAGGAATAATGAACTAATTACAGGAGGGAACAGGATTAGTGCCAGAAAGCCAAATTGGTCACTGTGCTATCTCTAAGATAGAGCCCAGGCTGATGGCCTATCACCATCATCACTACTATCATCATCCCCCTTCACCACAATTCTCGTCATCATCATCATCACCGCATTTATCATCAAAGTCGTCACTATCATCACCATTTACATAGACACTGTAGAGTCTTTTCCGCGGTGTTGAGAGAGAGAGAGAAAGAGAGAGAGAGCGGAGGAGAGGAGAGAGAGGGGGGGAGAGGAGAGAGAGAGAGGGGTGAGGGGGAGAGGAGAGAGAGAGAGGGTGAGGGGGAGAGGAGAGAGAAGAGAGATAGCGAAAGAAAGAGAGGAGAGAAGGACAGAAAGAGAGAGAGAGAATATCAGTGGGATTGAAATCTGTATATTAGGTTGTGAGTGTGGGAGGTGCGAGGAGTCGAGAAGTCTCATACCAGCACTTACCAAGATGACATTTTGAAGAGGATGCCCTCGTGCGCGTGTGTGTGTGTGTGTGTGTACGCGTGTGCGTGTACGTGCATGCTTTGGGTTGCACAGTCCTACTCTGCAACACCCAGGCAAAAGTCCAGTAGCCTACCTGAGGGCGTAATCCCCACAGGATCCCCAGAGAGAGAGAGAGAGAGTGGAGTAGAGTAAGGAACCCCCCAAAACGAACCTCTGGCCATCAGCTGATGAACAGACTTCGAGTCCCCCACAAGGCATCGATCTCCCCAAGAACTCTTCACGTAAGGGGAACTGAGCTCCCAGAACACATACAACAGAATTCTCACACATTCGCTAAGGAACTCAAGTCCAGCACTATAGGAGGGCCTCTATGGGCCTTGACAGTTGTTCCCCCGGACAAATTGGCCCTTTGACCGGAGGGGAGATAATTATCAGGGAAAGCGCCAAGCCACTACGACTATATAGCCCTGGGAAGGGGTCAGGATAAGGTTTTGGGATGGGAAGGGGAAGGGAAAGGAATGGTGGCTATCCACTTGTGGGACGGTCGGGGATTGGACTCCGACCTGCATGAAGTGAGACCTGCACATGACTGTAAAGCTGCCGCCCAGTTGGGTGGGTGTGGCGCAAGACTAGTAACTGTGTGCAAAGTGCCTTGTTAGTGACTGTTGTGACTCTTGTTGAATCACTTGTGATATAAAAAGAATGTGGCTATATATATGTATTTGTGTAAATGATTGTATATATATATGTAACATTGTGTATGTGATATTAACAATTGTGTAACTAGCTTTACAAGATTGTCACTGGCTTAGCTAAGCGAACTCTGGGGTTCCGTTCCTGAACCCATCATGTGCCTGTGTAACCCTTCCCACCACCGCCCACGGGATGGGTATGAAAGGGAGGAAACTATCAGGGGAAAGCGCCAAGTCATGACAACTATATAGCACTTGGAAGAGGTCAGGATAAGGATTTGGGATGGGACGGGGGGAAGAATGGTGCCCAACCACTTGGACGGTCGGGGATTGAACGTTGACCTGCATGAAGCAAGACCGTCACTCTTCCGTCCAGTCCAAATGGTTGGGAGGGATAGGTATTGGGTGCATAATACAGAAAGAAATTGAATTGAATGCATCAACTCTCCATCCGCCATCTTGGAAATATAGACCAATAGGCTTCTCCTTTAAACTTAAAAATCAATTTTTTCTAAATCGCTGTCAATCGCAGCCTTCTTTGGGCTGGACGGTAGAGCGACAGTCTCGCTTCACACAGGGCGGCGTTCAATCCCCCGAGCGTCCACAAGTGGTTGGGCACCATTCCTTTCCCTCCGTCCCATCCCAAATCCTTATCCTGACCCCTTCCCAGTGCTATATAGTCATATTGGCTTCGCACTTTATCTTGATTGTTTCCTTAGTATCCTGTATGAAATTTTGTGCGTGCGCTCGCGCGTGCGAAGAGTGAGACCGCCACTTAACTACCTAGTTTCAATTTTGAAATGTGCAGTTGAAGTGCCTCAGAGAAAAAAAAAATGCTAAAAGCCTCTATTGGGTCGAGCTAATTTACAAGAAATGAATTTCAAACGCACTCTTGTTCGGCTGACTTTTGACATGATATATAAAATACTCCAAAGTTGAAAGTGGATTTTTAAAGACCTATAATAAAATACAATCATTACGAGTGCATTAATCATTCTAGAAATATAAATCTTATTTATGGTTTTATTCTGAATTTCACGAAAATTTGATTGACTGCAGATCCTAATTTATGTCAGTTAGGCCCAGGGGCAGATGTGGCAAGTGGCAGGTATGCCCAGTGGCAGGTATGCCCAGTGTCAGGTATGC
This sequence comes from Procambarus virginalis, assembly GCA_020271785.1. Taxonomy (NCBI): domain Eukaryota; kingdom Metazoa; phylum Arthropoda; class Malacostraca; order Decapoda; family Cambaridae; genus Procambarus; species Procambarus virginalis. The sequence goes on from WNGS01039543.1 coordinate 4,807,048, forward strand.
CCAGTGTCAGGTATGCCCAGTGTCAGGTATGCCCAGTGGCAGGTATGCCCAGTGTCAGATATACCCAGTGGCAGGTATGCCCAGTGGCAGGTATGCCCAGTGGCAGGTATGCCCAGTGTCAGGTATGCCCAGTGGCAGGTATGCCCAGTGGCAGGTATGCCCGGTGTCAAATATGCATTTGATATTCTTCCAGAAGGTCCAAGGTTTCTGCAAGGTCTCTTGGACCTTGAGAAGGTCCAAGAAACCTTCTGAAGCTAGAGAAGCAAACTGATATATGCAGATGAGACAAACGAGGGAGATATGATTGCAACGTACAAAATACTCGGGCAAATCGACAAAGTAGACAGAGGTACAACCTATATATTGACACTTGATGAACACAAACGTGACACCATTGGTAACTGTGTACCCAAAGGCGTAAAATAAGGATATTAGAAGCTTGAAAAATGATGCAAGATAGTGAGGTGGTGAAGGCAGATTCCATGATTCAAAAGGGAGATAGAACAGGATCCAATCAGCTTGTGAGGCTGACCCAAGAGTTTAAACCCAACCTCATGAACCACAAACAGATGAATACTCACAGAAACACCAGCGTCCCTTTTCTTAACACTGAATTATGGGTTTTACGTGATCAAGAACGTGAGTTCCACGCATTTTACAAGCTTGGAAATCATCAACTTTGTCTCACCATAAAGCTTAATACCAAACCATCGCTTTAATATAAATCCAGCTTACAAAAAAAGAATATATTGTATTTAGATTGAGTACAGAGTCATTTAGTCAGGTGACTTGATTTACAGAAATAATAATTTGAGAGGCGCATGTTTTAAGTCAATGTCACAGAAATGATGGAATGTCCGGAGCTGGAGTAGCTTGAGAGGTGTGGGTAGGGGAGGTATTGTGGGTCTGAGTGGTTTACTATTTGGAGCCAGATTCACGAAAGCACTTACACAAGCACTTGCGAACGTGTACATCTTTCCTCAATCTTAACGGCTTTGGTTACATTTATTAAACAGTTTACAAGCATGAAAACTTCCATTCAGCTGTTGCTATTGTTACAAACAGCCTCCTGGTGCTTCGGAGCTCATTAACTGTTTAATAATTGGGAACAAAGCCGCCAAAGATTGAGAAAAGATGAACTGGTTCGTAAGTTCTTGTGTAAGTGCTTTCGTGAATCTGGCCCCAGGTTATCAATGATGGTTAAGGGAGAGTCTCTCTCTCTCTCTCTCCTCTCTCTCTCTCTCTCTCTCTCTCTCTCTCTCTCCCCCTTCTCTGTCTCTGTCTATTCCCTCCACTGGAGAATCTCTACCTGATTGGATGGTTTTGTTGTGGCAATCCAATCCACTGCATTTCTCTTCACATTCCCAGCTGGGAAAACACCACTTATCGCCAGGATCTGATTCTCTCTTTCTCTCTCTCTCTCTCTCTCTCTCTCTCTCTCTCTCTCTCTCTCTCTCTCTCTCTCTCTCTCTCTCTCTCTCTCTTCCCGGAAGACTAAATTAACCGTCTCGCCTTCCCCAGAGAATTCAAAACTAGACTTAACGTGTCCGGGCATGTTAAACACCGCCTCCCATTGGACAGTCAGGAATCTGGGGTATGAAGGTGGTCTGTGGACCGTTCTGCTCATGAATGGTCTTTGTTGGTCTGATGTGGTGTTCTTACATGTGGAGTCTAATGGTCCTCTCTGTTGCTGTTTCAGACCGTTCAGTCTCTCAGTCTGTTTAGGGGATGGGTGAAACTCACGTCGAAGATTGATGGGATGATGATAAAAGATTGAATGGAAGATATACATACACAAACATGTGGATTCAAGCGTGGATTGGACATGTATATGAGTGAGATTGGGTGGTTATAAATATGTTGATGTTGTAGAATGATTAGGTTGATGTTGACCGGGGATGGTCAGTAGTTACTCGGTATTGGGCAGGAATTGGAGTACCAAACGTCCGCTGCTTTTCCTTAGTGTATTAAAAATATATATATCTTCTACACGGGCCAGGATCTAGAAAGCTAGGAGTGTGTGTGTGTGTGTGACGCTTCGTCGCCCAGGACTGTCTCTGAAGGTCTGAGGGCTGCAGGGCTACGCTGTGTATTCAGATCTGCTGACAACGTTGTTGATACCTATTAAGTAGTTTAGCGCCGGCCATCATCAGAAGAGGGTATTAGGTCACCCCGTGTGTGTGTCCATGGCATGTCCATTGGCGCCTAACCGGTGTCCAACAAATAGGAGCTGCCTCGTATGGGCCAATAGGCCTTCTGCAGTTACCGTTGTTCTTATGTCAGTCTTGAAATGTTGAGACTAAGGTGGAGGCAGGAGCCACCGAACCTCAAACCATTGTCACTATAAGGAGCCTTTCCTGCAAGGCTCTAAGGGCCCCTATAACCAGAAGATGCGGATAACAACAGGTTGACGAATCAAAGCGTGAGGTATAACGCGTTTCGAACTGGTCTCGTTTTTGAAGAAACTATTGAATGTAGAACCCGCCCGAGGTCATTCGATATTCTAATGACCTCAGCAAACCACAAGTAAACACCATTAATAGAGGCAAATTATCCATTAAGAAAGCGCTAATGGGATCTGAATGTGGACTACACGTGTGGATGACCAGCGAGATGAGTAAGTTATTCTAAGAGGGGGAAGAATGAGTTACTGGTAATTGGGGAAGGGACATAAGAGGCACAGGATGAGTGAGACAGAAACAAGAGGAAAGAGGGGGGAAATGCCAAACAGTTAGAGAATGGTCGTCAAGAGTGTTAATGATGGAAGCCGTGAGTGTGTTTGGGTCTAGGGGTAGAGAGAAATGGCTTTTTATTATTATTATTATTATTATTATTATTATTATTATTACTACCACAGACGTGGCCAGACATTTACAATGCTAACCAGCATATATATACATTTTCTTCTGTCCTCCATGGACAGAGTGAGAGATGTGTTAAACACATAGTTCAAGGGTTTATTGAACAATCAACCACAGAAGGTGATTTTCTACGCAATTCTCGAGACACTTGTCAATAGGATAACATAAACAGCATATTCTGCAAACAGCAAAATTCAGAACATCATTCAGGACCTAAATAAGGCGGTATTTAGGTAGTACACCACGTATGGGAGACGAATTTTAGAGCATGCAGCGTCCCCCCTCCCCCCATCGTGGATTATCCATCTAAAAAAAAAAACAGTTGGAAACTTGAAATAGTTCAGGAGCTTGCAACGAGGATTGTCCCAGAAATGAGTATGAAGAGAGACTGAAAAAATCAGACCTGGTGCTGCTAGAAATGATATGATAAAAAAGACATAAAATACTTAGAGGAGATTGAAAGAGTGGGAGAAAAAAAAGAAGAAATATTCGCAATAAATATCACTAGAACAAGAGAAACAGATCTTCCTTGGTTATTCTTGAGGTTATCTTGAGATGATTTCGGGGCTTTAGTGTCCCCGCGGCCCGGTCCTCGACCAGGCCTCCACCCCCAGGAAGCAGCCCGTGACAGCTGACTAACACCCAGGTACCTATTTTACTGCTAGGTAACAGGGGCATAGGGTGAAAGAAACTCTGCCCATTGTTTCTCTCCGGCGCCTGGGATCTAACCCAGGACCACAGGATCACAAGTCCAGTGTGCTGTCCACTCGGCCGACCGGCTCCCTAATCAGCCAAAGAAATTATGCAAAGTTTTCTTTTAGTATAACAGCGGGATATAACAGTATAATATAACAAGTTGCAGAAATGAACTTATGAACAACTTCGAAAGTAGAGATGATTGGGAAACGGGTCAGGAGGCATTGTATTGAAACCAGCGGCTAGAAATGCGGGGGTCCAAGAGCTAAAGATCGATCCTGCAGTACGAAATAAGCAAGATGACAAGACACCAGTCTCCGTGGTGTAGTGGTAAGACACTCGCCTGGCGTTCCGCGAGCGCTATGTCATGGGTTCGTATCCTGGCCGGGGAGGATTTACTGGGCGCAAGTCCTTAACTGTAGCCTCTGTTTAACTCAACAGTAAAATGTGTACTTGGTTGTAACAACTATTCTTCGCGGCGGGGATCGTATTCCAGGGACCTGCCCGAAACGCTACGCGTACTAGTGGCTGTACAAGAATGTAACAACTCTTGTATATATCTCAAAAAAAAAAAATATATATATATAGGCGAGCACATGTGCACACACACACACACACACGCGCGCGCGCGCACACACACACACGCGCACACACACACACACCACACACACACAACACACACAACAAACACACACACACACACCACAACACACACCACACACACACACACACGCACACACACAGGGGGGCCAGGTAGCCTGGTGGATAGCGTGCAGGATTCGTAATTCTGTGGCGCGGGTTCGATTCCCGCACCCGGCAGAAACAAATGGGCAAAGTTTCTTTCACCCTGTATCCCCTGTTACCTAGCAGTAAATAGGTACCTGGGAGTTAGTCAGCTGTCACGGGCTGCTTCCTGGGTGTGTGTGTGTATGGTGTGAAAAAAAAAAAGTAGTTAGTGTAGTTAGTAAACAGTTGATTGACAGTTGAGAGGCGGGCCGAAAGAGCAAAGCTCAACCCCCGTAAAAATACAACTAAGTGAATACAACTAAGTGAATACACAACCGTCAATCAGTTGATTGACGGTTGAGAGGCGGGACCAAAGAGCCAGAGCTCAACCCCGCAAACACAACTAGGTGAGTACAACTAGGTGAGTACACACACACACACACACACACACACACGCACACGCACACTCTCTACTATTGGCACAATTACGTTGGCATAGAGAGTCAGCTGTTCCTTAATTGATGACATTGTGGCACTGGACTGACCAGCTCTCTCTCTCTCTCTCTCTCTCTCTCTCTCTCTCTCTCTCTCTCTCTCTCTCTCTCTCTCTCTCTCTCTCCACTGTGGCGGGTTCTAATCACTGCGGGTCGTGTAACAACGTTGTTAGACTCAAGTATAGTTAGAATAGTTAAAGATCTAACTATTCTAAAGTCGAAAAGAGGGTGGTTATGGGGGGGGGGAGCTTTTTGATAGTTACCAGAATGTCTGTTATTCCTGGTTAAATTTTTTGAGTTGGATTTTGGAACTACCCAAAAAGCAGTTTAGCATTGTTTGTGAAACCCGTCTTCTGGTTAGTGAGATAGACTAAGAATATCCCAGTCTATGGTTTGTTTTGGACCAGAGAGCCACTCCCTTCCGATTTGAGGCGTTCTGTTGGGAGGTGATTGTAGGCATTGCCCATTTTGTCCCAACAATCGGCAGTAATTGTTCATACAGCATGGATTACCTCGTTTCAATGGTGCTGGGAAAATTTCAACCTGTAACCCCAATAATGGTATTCACAGTAAGTGCATTGTGTATACGTAATATACATAGCACTTACACTTATGTAGGTACTATACATGGAATTAGCCTATGTATGGTATGCTCTTTTGAATTATATATACATATAATTTACATATACCCCCCACACGATATAGAATGGGAAATATGTGATATACACGTATATATATATATATGTCTGTATATGACATATACGTATATGTCTGTACTATACATATTACTGTATATGTCTGTATATACATACACAGACCCCCCCACCCCGACAAAATGCGGTATGAGAGACGAATGATATACACGCCCCCCCTACCCCCCCCCTTCCACACAATATACCACAGAAGGTATATGATATATCCCCCCTATACAATGCGGATATACCACGGGAGATGGACGATGAGGAACTATGCAGAGCACAATCAAGTATGCTGAGTCTACTTCAGCGTATGACAAGACCAGATTGAACGTGGTTAAGCTGGAGGGGGGGTGGGGGTCGATCCCCCCCTCCCAGGATGTTGCAAGCACTCAACTCCCTCCCCCCCCCCTTCACACTCACTTATACCCCTCACACTAACTCACCTATCCACCCACCATCACCCAGCTACCTATCCACCTTCCCTTAAACTATGTGGAACACATACCCCATCCTGCCAATGGTAAACACGAAAATACACACACACACCAACACACACAGACACAGACACACACACACACACTACACACACACACACACACACACACACACACAGTGATGTGGTGGAGGCTGACTCCATACACAGTTTCAAGTGTAGATATGATAGAGCCCAATAGGCTCACGGAACATGTACACCAGTTGATTGACGGTTAGAGGCGGGACCAACAGAGCCCAGAGCTCAACCCCCGCAAACACAACTAGGTGAGTACTAGGTGAGTACACACACACACACACACACACCACACACCACACACCACACACACACCAAAACAACACACTACACCAAACCCCTAGCGAGGTGTTTCATCCACCTGAGACCTCTATCACCCAGCAATAGATAGGTACCCGGGAGTTAATTATCATCAGCGAGAACTATCCAGCAATGCTACCCACGGCACGAATTGATCTTTGTAGGAGTAGAATACCGCTTTATGGGCAGGAAAAGTGCCTTACGGGCTCACCATAGCCCGTGCTATATGGAACTTTGTCCCAGGTAGCGAAATCTTTACAACAACGGGCAAGTAAAACGGACAATATAGTAGTTAGTTGTAACTTATTTCTGAGTTTAAACTCTGGTTATCTGAAGAGGCTAAACGTTGCATTCTCCCATCAGTTGTATACAAGTATACCAGAATGTATACATGTGGATACAGTATGTATGACGGGATGGTTATAAAATGCCTGATGGACTTTTGTATGTATACTCTCGAGGTCTTCTAGAATACAGACATGCCTGGATATGTATATTGTATCCCTGGTGTATTATCTTTTAGGGCACGCTCTGTTAATGAATCCCCCTTCACAATTCCCCCTCTCCACAACTCCCCCCTCCCCTCAACCCCTCCACCCCCCTCCCCCCCTATCCCTCCCCCCTAGCCTGGCACTAATTCCTCACTGTAATAACCGGTTCTTTGATGTATAATCTACTACGTCTCGTTTCTCGTCTCTCTCTCCTCCTCTTCTTCATGCTCGCGTTAGCCTCCCTCACTTCTCCCTCTCCTCTTCTTCTCCCTTCGTCCTCTCTCTCTCTCCTCTCTCTCTCTTCTCTTCTCTTTCTTCTCTTCTCTTCTCTCCCTATTTACATATTCGTCACCGTTTGTCTCATTTACTTGCCCGTTCTCTCGTCCATCATCTATGCTCCTTCTCCTTCTTCTCTAGCTCTACTTTTCCTCTGCATTTCCTCTCTCTTTCTTTGCCCTCTCGATGTAATTTTGCTTTGCTCCTTCCCTTCTCTCTTGTTCGTTCTTCCTCTCTCTTTGGGCATTATCTTCTTTTCATCCTCTTTCTTTCCATCTTCTCTATATTTCTGTATCTTCTGATTCCTCTCACAGTCTTCCATTACTTAGCAGCCAGTACTCACTAATTCCATTATGAGAATGAAGGAGTGTGACTCATTTGTGTGTACAGGATCGAGCTTCAGCTCTTGACCTTTATCCGCTGGT
>WNGS01039543.1:4826612-4849219 GCA_020271785.1 Procambarus virginalis
CCCTTCGTCAACACCACCACAAGGTCGCGGTCACCAAGGGCACCCGCCCATGGCGGGGAGTCACCAGCAGCAGACGCAGGATCCAACACAGGAAGGGAGCACAGGGACACCCATAGCATCGTCATCTACATCTTCACATTCATCAAACCCATGCACGGGGAGGCGACTCATCCCTATCCTGATGAGAACGCTTAGCGACAGGCAGCTGATCGTCGGAGTTGTTACCCCCTGCAGGTGTCGCCCGAGAAGATCCTTCGGCCGGCCACCCCAAAGCTGAGGTAGCACGACCACACAGAAAGTCAGCCTCAAAGATGGTGGGAATGAGGCTTCCACCCACCAAGGAAACCGGAACCCGAGAACCAACAGGCGTGGCTGGCGGGAGAGAAGGGACCCGCACAGGTGAGGGGAGCCCGCGACGACGATGACACGGCCGGAGGAGAAGCCCGCACAGGCGAAGAATCCTGCGGAAGTGTAGAGGATGACTGCAGGGGCGGGGCTGCACACACCACCACCTCGTCAGGAGCACCACCACACGTATCGAGGCCCACCAGCCGATGAACCCGGGACCACCACCAGGCCAGCAGGCGGCGGGGGAAACCTCCCACCCACTCCATCACAAGGCGACACATCCTGCACCACCAACGGAGAGAAATTTCTTCTCTAAATAATTAACGGGAACAGCCGCCACCCCAGTACAAGCGGCCACCTGTGGCCCCTCGAGGCCACAACGAAAACATTGTCGAGGCTGCCCTGCATAGAAAGCCAGCATAGTGTAGCCCATCAAGGTTACTGTGGAGGGAACAGGAGACTTGAGCCGCAGGCCGAGAGTCCGGGTCCCACATGAGATTCCACGCCACCTGCCAGAAGAGATGGAGTTCATCCAAATGGAAACTACAGTCCCAAACTGGCCACACCTCATAGGACGAGTCCCATCATACACTCCCCGGACAGGAAGACGACAGGGAAGGGCTTTTTCCTAGGAAGCCGGTCACAGGGCTGCGCACGGGGAGAAGCACACCGGGCAGCACACAAGGCCGCACATCAGCTTGCACACCAGGTCCTACGTCGGGTAGCGCACAGACAACGTCGAAGGGGCTCTGTGCGGGACTCGTCGCCTTGCTTCGACAAGTACCGTCGAAGCAAAGGCTTCCGTGAACTCAAACGGCACACCATGCAATGCCACATACGTTACCGAGCAGCACCGGTCAGAGATAGTGACGGTACCACCGTCCCCAGGGAGAGGAAAAGAGCGCCCATCATAACGGGCCACGAAGTCCTTATAGACAGCAGTGGAGCTAAACTTCACAAGTGCCCGATGGGTGATCAGCAGTTGGAGCCTGTACACATCGCCAACACGAACACAGCATATCCAACAGGACAATCTCAAGGGCCAGGTAAGATGCACGTCCAGAAAATTCCAGACCCACGGTCTCAGAGCGGCGAATAGAGGGGGGGGGGGAGAGGGGGGTCCCCATGGCGCCGACGCAACAACAACGCCCTCCCACACGGAACGCCCAGCAACGACTCACTTTAATAGAAACGGCGAAAATCAAAACCTATTTTGCAATCAAACTCAAGTGTTATAATGTGCGAATGTGTTTCTGAGGAAAACAGCCTTCAATACAATAGGAAAATGGGTAGGAGGACAAGGACAATGCAGCGATGCATACAGTGATAGTAGAGGAGCGTGTGTGTTGAGAGACTTGGTGACTGGTGAATGGTGCTGGGAGAGGTTCTCAAATCAGGAGGCAAGACTCTACCTCTGCCGTTTCATCTTTTAGATTTGTTCATTTATCATCACGTGGGCGGTAGTGATTCCCATACACTCATCACGTGGGTGGTAGTTGATCCCTTACCCATCCTGTGGGCAGTAGTGGAAAAGATCATAGCCACATAATGGACTTAGGAACTGAAACCCCCCCATAATGCATTTAGCTAAGCAAATATCAATCTTGATAAGTTAGTTACACGATTTAATGTACATATCAACAGTCTTGAATTGGTTCAAGAAGTAGATAACAACTGTCTCCAAGCAAAGCAATTTACATCTGTACTGGACCAGTCACGTGGTCCCCCAGTCACGTGGTCCCCAGTCATGCACCCTACACCCCTATCCCAACCCCCTTCACCCGTCATCTTGATGCTGTGCATGATGCATCATCATAATCTCAAGCCACTCATCACTTGTTATGAGAGTTAACGACTCTGAACTCTTCAAGTCCTCTAATTACGACACTGCTTATCTGTGTTATTATCAAGAAGCTGACTGTCCGCATCATTTTGAATCAAAACACTTGGGTAGTTTTTGTGTAGTTAGAAATGGCTTTCATAACTTTTGGAAGCAGTTAATGGGGGATCATTTAGTACTTATTCGTGTAGAGTAATTGTAATAATTATTTTCACAGCCTCGGGTGTCCGCACGGGAGCCCAAGCAATGCGCGCACACACACACGCACACACCCCCACACACAATTTGTTGATTGACGGTTGAGAGGCGGGACCAAAGAGCCAGAGCTCAACCCCCGCAAACACAACTAGGTGAGTACAACTAGGTGAGTACACACCCACACACGCACACCCACACATACCGCTCTGATGCAACGAACTAATTTAACATTTTTTCACCTCAACTGAAGGTTTTCCACATATTCACTGCCTTCTGAGGCGCCAGTAACACATGGTAGACGCTTCCACTCGCGCTGGGTGCGGGTTGATCAAGTTTTATAGCTGTAAGTATAGTAAATAAGGGGCCGAAACGGCGGGTATGTCGACCTCCCAGAACATCAACACTGGAACAGGTCGCTTGCAGTACGGTGCGTTTTCTGGAGGAATGAGGTTGGGACCGTTGAAAGAAAATGGATAAAATCGAACATTTTATATTTGTCTATTATTGTTTTCAAATTACCCCCCCCCCCACCACACACACACATACAATATTATATATATCACTAAGAGCTCTATATGACCCAGCAAGGATTCGAACCCAGGATCACCCCATAACGTACACAGTACCGTGACCACCGCATCATTGATCATCTGTCGATCAATGGCGCGGTGGTCACGATACGTTTAGGGGTGATCCTGGACGTCCTGGGTTCGAATCCTGGCCCGGTCATATAGAGCTCTTAGTGATCTATGACTTGCGCGTTCATGCAGCAATATATGGCTACCTCTTGGGATCTTTTCTCCCCTCTTTCCCCTTGTTCGTTCCCCTACTCTTCCCTCTAACCCCTCCACCAGGCCCTCAACATCCCGCTTGAGCGACAGCAAGGCCTCAAGTGTTCCTTTGTATTGTAATTGGTGCTTCAGAGTATAATAAAAAGCTTTTTTTGGCCCTCCTGAGTATTTAGGGGAGGATCTGGTGCAATGGGCTTGTCAACAAGGGAAGGGGGAAGTAGGGGTGGATGGTTGAAGGGATGAAGATAGTTGTTTATGGAAGGATTTGATTGTAAGTATGGAGTAGTATGGAATATATGTGATGAGATTGTATAGGTGTGAGGGTGGGTGGTGGAGGGAGTGTGTGGTGAGGCAGAGTGAGAGAATGTGAGGGACTGTGAGAGAGAGGAAGAGTGAGAGAATGTGAGGGACTGTGAGAGAGAGAGGAAGAGTGAGAGAATGTGAGGGACTGTGAGAGAGAGGAAGAGTGAGAGAATGTGAGGACTGTGAGAGAGAGGCAGAGTGAGAGAATGTGAGGGACTGTGAGAGAGAGGAAGAGTGAGAGAATGTGAGGGACTGTGAGAGAGAGGAAGAGTGAGAGAATGTGAGGGACTGTGAGAGAGAGAGAGGAAGAGTGAGAGTATGTGAGGGACTGTGAGAGAGAGGAAGAGTGAGAGAATGTGAGGGACTGTGAGAGAGAGAGGAAGAGTGAGAGAATGTGAGGGACTGTGAGAGAGAGAGGCAGAGTGAGAGTATGTGAGGGACTGTGAGAGAGAGGAAGAGTGAGAGAATGTGAGGGACTGTGAGAGAGAGAGGAAGAGTGAGAGAATGTGAGGGACTGTGAGAGAGAGAGGCAGAGTGAGGGAATGTGAGGAACTGTGAGAGAGAGGAATGAGGAGAGGGAGATGGAACGGGAAGTAAGACTACAGCAGACAGTGGAAGGGGTCTTAGAAGCAAGAAAGGATTCATCAATGGGACCTGGTGACTTAGATTGCATTTAATCTCACAAGGGGATTGAGAACTGGGAAGGAACTCCTGCTCCCCTCTACCCTCTCCTCTCTTCCTTCTCATCTCCTCTCCCTTCCCTCTCCTCCTCCCCCCCCTTTAAGGTCTAATAAAGGTGTTTTAGTGTCTTTATTACCTTAAAAAATATTATCTCATTAACATGAAGTCAAACCTGCCTCTGTACTAAGTATTGCTGGGGGGGTCTCCGTAGTAGAGTGGTTACGTTCTCGATTCACAATCTGGGCATTCCGGGTTAGATCCACAGGCGGGACGGAAATGGTTGGGCTTGTTTCCTTTCACCTGATGCCTATGTTTACCTAGTAGGGAATGGGTGCTAGGGAGGTGCTCGATATAAGCCTCAAGTGTATATATATACATACACAGGTTTCCTGTCCCAGGCAACGGGAATTATTATATTGAAGGTGTATTTCATGTGTGCGTGCATGTGTAAATAAGAAAATGAAGTTGATAAAGAAGAAACACGAATGAACAATTTCACAAGGGCCGTGACGAGGATTCGAACCTACGTCCGAGAGCATCCCAGGAAGGAAGGAATTATCAAGGGAAAGCGCCAAGCCATTACCACTATATAGCACTGGGAAGGGGTCAGGATAAGGATTTGGGATGGGACGGGGGGAAGGAATGGTGCCCCAACCACTAGGACGGTCGGGGATTGAACGCCGACCTGCATGAAGCGAGACCGTCGCTCTACCGTCCAGCCCAGATGCTGCCTTAATCGAGTGAGCTACGACATGGTAAAAAGAATTGAAACCTGAAGTTCTACTGAACTTACTTGGATCCTGCAGCCTCTCCGAGACACAAACTAGGTGGAGACTTCACTCAACTCCTACCTGATCAACCAGGCTGTGACTCATACGTCAGGCTGCGAGCAGCCGCGTCCAACAGCCTGGTTGATCAGTCCAGCAACCAGGAGGCCTGGTCGATGACCGGGCCGCGGGGACGCTAAGCCCCGGAAGCACCTCAAGGTATCCTCAAGGTATAACCTGGTCTTTAAGACATGGAGCACGAACATGAGAGAGAATAGAATGAAAGTGATGCTTAGGATAAAGAAGAATATGAAAGACAAGGTAATGATAGTGACGGTGGTGATAAGGATGACTTCACCTTCGTGTGTAACTCTTGTGCAATAAAAGCAGGTGAAAGATAAGACTGATATGAACTGCAACTTTGCATGTCAACACCTCGTTACAACGAGTCCTTAACCTTCACCTCCCTTAGTACCCATTTCTGTTCTTCCTCTTACCTCAATCTCCCCTTTTCTTCTCCCTCCCCTTTCCCCCCATCCCTCTTACCCCCCCCCCTCTCTCTCTCTCTCTCCCTCTCCCTTCATCTCCTCTTCTGTGTTGAATTTCGAACCATGAGTTTACAAAGTTGGTGGAGACCTTACTCCACCTGGTCATTAAGACCATAATAGCACGTCACAGTTCCAGCCTTACGTTGTGTAAATACTTGAGCATCTACTCATATCTACCTCGTCTACTGTACAGGTAGATACAGTATACTACATGGGGGTGGGGGGGGTATCCGGCGATACGCTTCAGTGTTTTATACAGGTGTACCTTAGTGCTCTATACATATGGACTTCAGTGTTCTGCACATATGGACCTCAGTGTTCTACACATATGGACCTCAGTGTTCTACACATATGGACCTCAGTGTTCTACGCATATGGACCTCAGTGTTCTGCACATATGCACCTCAGTGTTCTGCACATATGCACCTCAGTGTTCTACAAAGAACATTGTTATCTGTTCTTGATCGTACAATAATCATAGTGATATAGAATTATTCATTAATAAATACATTTTAATACTAATATTTTGTTTATATTTTATAAAATATATTTAATATAGCAAATTGTGATTGTGTTGTGATAATAAAGTCTGAACGTCATGTTTTACTATTTGCAAAACATATGACTTAAATAATATACTATACAGGATAGAGCTAGACCTTTATTTGTAGTTATTTATTTATACACAAGCGGTGTAATAGGTTTGTGAGAGCATATAACATTGGTTATATAACGTTTGTCGTTCATCCACTACGGGCTCACCATAGCCCGTGCTACTTGGAACTTCTTGTTCCAGGTAGCGAATCTTTAGCAACAACGTTCGCCGTTCCACTGGAGACTTTCGGCGTCGTGGAGAGAGGGGGGACCTGCTGCATGGGTAACAGCTTCTCCTCCGTATCAACCTACCCTGGCTTTGCGCCCTGGAGAGGCCACTCCAGACCGACAACCAGAGCGCAAGTCCATAGTCTCCTGAGACTGACTGAGACCTACTGTAACACTGGTGGACTTACATTCTTGCAAAGTCACTAACACGGGAACTACGGGCTCGCCATAGCCCGTGCTGCTTGGAACTTTTTGTTCCGAGTAGTGAACCTTTAACAACAACAACACTAACACGCTTAGCGTTTACCTTCACCTTAGAGCCACTAATACTGGTGACCTTGATGAGGACAGGAAGCCGGCGGCTTGTCAAAGGTACCCCCCACCCCCATTTGCCCTGATGATTTTTTTTCCCAGCTGTATTTTAAAACCCAACAGAGTTATGGCGTTTACGGCTTCGGCGGGTAGGAGGTTCCACTGGTTTACAACCCTGTGGGTGAAAAAGCATCTCTTGGTTTCTGTCTTACAGTGTGGCTTGTTGAGCTTGAACCCGTTGCTCCTTATTTGTGTTACATCTGAACGTTTGAAGACATTGACCGGATCAACATCCTCCAAATTGTTCAGTATTTGTAAAAGTTTCGATGAGATCCGCCCTGGCATGCCTAGGGCTAGATTCACGAAGAAGTTAGGCCAACACGTACGAACCTGTACATCTTTTCTCAATCTCTGGCGGCTTTTTTTACAATTATTAAACAGTTAATGAGCTCCAAGCACCAGGAGGCTGTTTATAACAATAACAACAGTTGATTGGGAAGTTTTCATGCTTGTAAAAACTGTTTAATAAATGTAACCAAAGCCGTCAAAGATTGAGGAAAGATGTACACATTCGTAAGTACTTGCGTAACTGCTTCGTGAATCTGGCCCCAGGTTAGTAAGTGCTTGCGTAACTGCTTCGTGAATCTGGCCCCAGGTTAGTACGTGCTTGCGTAACTGCTTCGTGAATCTGGCCCCTAGTCTGCAGTGTTGTTAGCCCAATGGCCCTCAACCGTTCCTGATACGAGAGATGACTAAGCTCTGGTATAACTTTTATTGCCCGGTGTTGCACCTTCTCCATAGCAGCTGTGTCTTTCTGAAGATGAGGTCTCAATACCTGGATGCAATCATCCAGGTGGAGGCGCACCAGAGACTTATATTGAATGACTACTTTCTTTTCCTTGAAGGTAAAGGTACGCTTCATTATTCCCAGGGTTTGGTTCGCTTTACTTACTGCCGCACCCACTTGTTGTGCAACTTTTAGTGACTAATGAACTCTGACTCCAAGATCCTTTTCTTCATCTACTTGTTGTAAGGTAGTGCTGTCAGTTTGGTAATTGTGACGTGGATTGTTATGCCCCACAGGCAAGGTCTTGCATTTATCGACATTAAAGAGCATCTGTCAGTCATCTGACCATCTGTGTAGCGCATGTAGATATCTATGTAAAGTCTCAATATCACCTTCACTTCCCACTTTACCATAGACCTTAGTGTTATCTGCAAATTTGATGTGGTGGTTTGTAATATTCTCATCTATGTCATTGATGTATATGACAAAAAGGGTTGGCCCCAAAATGGACCCCTGTGGGACCCCACTTACCACATTTCCCCAGTCATATTCATTCCCATTTAGCATGACCCTTTGTTTCCTATGGCTTACCCATTGTTTTATCCATTCCACTGTTCTCCCATTTAATCCATGTGTCTGTAATTTCCTTGCCAGTCTGTTGGACGCCAGTTAGGCGCCAGACACATAGGGTGACCTATACCCTCTTAAGCTAAACAACTTAATAAGTATCAACAACGTAGTCAGTAGATTTTAATGCAATCTGCCCTACGCTGCAGAGCAGACCTTCAGACACACCCTGGGCATTGGAGCGTCTACACGCACTCCCTTACACACACTAGCTAGCTCCTGGCCTGGTGTACAAGATATATATTTATAATAAAACTAAGGAAAAGCAGTGGACGTTTGGTACTCCAATTCCTGCCCACAACCTAATCATTCTACAACAACATCGTCGGATGTAACAAGTCCCTCAAATGGTACCTTGTCAAAAACTTTAGCAAAGTTAATTTAAGCTACATTTACCGGAAGTCCAGACAGGGAAGTCCTTTGTCTGAATAGCCGGTTACCGTTCCCAGAAATGCGAGCAGGTTATGAGGCAGGATCCGTTTTTATCAAACATTTTGCGTTGATTTTACAAGATTGTTCTCTGTGAGACGTTNGTGTCCTGACCTAGTATCCTGTCTAGTCCTGTCTAGTGTCCTGTCTAGTGTCCTGTCTAGTGTCCTGTCTAGGTCCTGACTAGTGTCCTGTCACTGAATCTAGTGACCTGACATCTTGAACACCGGGTACAACCTCCCAGTCTGGCCACGACGCATCCAAAAAAAAAGGCTACGAAATACATCAAATCCCACATCTGATATTGGACTGCCAGAGCACTGTCACTAAGGGAAAAGGTGTCCACGCGATGTGCCCAAAGAAAACTAACTGTGACGACTCATTCACCTAACGACAACACCTCGGCCAGATACCCGGGGCGTGGTGGCACGATCGGAAACCGGGTATCATCGCCATGGAGGTGCAACGTTCGGGATCACACATGATCGAGTTACACAAAGGAATATGCCATTTACTTACATACAACTACACACTGGACAATAAGCAAAAACTCTTAAAATGGACATGACAGTGACTACTTAAGAGGACGTTACTACCCGGACCTGAGGAGGAGTAAGTCCGTGACATTAGCCACTTGCAGTTACGTGACGGGAAATATCGCCTTCAACACGATGTGAAAAAGTTGGAAAAAGTTAATGTTAAATATGCAGATAATGCGGACGTGGACCAAAACAAACTCCAATGCGGATGAGAGCAGACTTCGACGCGGGTGAATCTGCGCGGATGAAAACAGATTCTGACATGGATGAGAGCAGGCTCCGACGCAGGCGAAAACAGACTCCAACGCAGACTCAGTCCGTCTGCGAAGCCCAATAGCGTCGACAGCTGCACATGTAAGAACTATCTGCTTCCTGGTGAGCAGTTTCTCATGGCAGTGGTTACAGACCGCTGACGCCGGACCAGAAGCTGGCCATCTGTTGCAACGACGTGCAAGGATCTTTGTGGGATGGGGGGTGAAACCTGTCGCTGAAAGACCGGATTATATCGCAAGAACGGACAGCTTGGGGATTAGGGATAATTGCAGTACTGTGTGTGTGGGGGGGGGGGGGGGGGGCGAGGGTTCCCTTTTAGATTCACCTCTTCTGCTGGCACATGTGGGGGTGGAGGGGGGGGGAGGGGTCCTGTTTAAATTCCCCCTTCTTGTGTTTCTTGTCTAATCTATTCGTGAAACTTGCTAGTTTATGTTAATAATGCTAGCCGGTCTCTCCAGTTGCCACAACGTACAAAATATGGGCTACTAAAATGCATGTACCCAAGCCTTACGAACCTTACCTAACCTAACCATCCCAGGCATATAAATGTGTGTATTTACCGAGTTGTGCTTGCGGGGGTTGAGCTCTGGCTCTTTGGTCCCGCCTCTCAACCGTCAATCAACAGATGTACAGGTTCCTGAGCCTATTGGGCTCTATCATATCTACATTTGAAACTGTGTATGGAGTCAGCCTCCACCACATCACTGCCTAATGCATTCCATTTTTCAACCACTCTGACACTAAAAAAGTTCTTTCTAATATCTCTGTGGCTCATTTGGGCACTCAGTTTCCACCTGTGTCCCCTAGTGCGTGTGCCCCTTGTGTGTGTGTGTTGTGTGTGTGTGTGGTGTGTGTGTGTGTGTGTGTGTGTGTGTGTGTGTGTGTGTGTGTATCCATCTATTTGTGCTTGCAGGATCGAGCAATGACTCTTGGATCCCGCCTTTCTAGCCATCGGTTGTTTAGAGCAATGACTCCTGTCCCATTTCATTATCATACCTAATTTTAAAATTATAAATAGAGTTTGCTTCCACAACCTGTTCCTTAAGTGCATTCCATTTTTCCACTACTCTCACGCTAAAAGAAAACTTCCTAACATCTCTGTGACTCATCTGAGTTTCCAGTTTCCACCCATGTCCCCTCGTTCTGTTATTATTACGTGTGAACATTTCATCTATTTCCACTTTGTCAATTTCCCCGAGTATTTTATATGTTCCTATCATATCTCCTCTCTTCCTTTTTTCTAGTGTCGTAAGGTTCAGTTCCTTCAAACGCTCTTCATATCCCATCCCTCGTAACTCTGGGACAAGCCTTGTCGCAAACTTCTGAACCTTTTCCAGTTTCCTTATGTGTTTCTTCAGGTGGGGACTCCATGATGGCACAGCATACTCTAGCACTTACTCTGTAACTAGCTGACATTGTAACTATAAGGTGTGAAGGATAGATGAAATTGTTTATGAAATAATCTAAGATGAGGTCTGATAAAGACCTTTTGTGCCCTCTGTAATGCTTTTGCGCTGGCGCTCACAGGATGAGTATGGGGTGCACAATAAACTAGCCACCTTCGGCGGCAAAAAAAAAAGCATACTCTAAGACTGGTCTCACGTAAGTAGTGTAAAGCGCCCTAAAAGCCTCCTCACTTAGGTTTCTGAATGAAGTTCTAATTTTCGCCAGTGTAGAGTACGCTGCTGTCGTTATCCTATTCATTTGTGCCTCAGGAGTTAGATTAGGTGTCACATCCACTCCCAGGTCTCTTTCTCGAATCGTTACAGGTAGGCAGTTCCCCTTCATTGTGTACTGTCCCTTTGGTCGCCTATCACCTGATCCCATTTCCATAACTTTACATTTACTCGTGTTGAACACCAGTAGCCATTTCTCTGACCATCTCTACAACCTGTCCAGATCCTCTTGGAGGATCCTAGAATCCTCATCTGTCACAACTCTTCTCATTAATTTGCGTCATCCGCGAACATTGACATGTAGAATTCCACTCCTGTAAACATATCATTTACGTAAATTAGAACGAGGATTGTCCCAGCACCGATCCTTGAGGTACTCCACTTGTTACTGTTAGCCAGTCCGACTTCTCGCCCCTTACCATTACTCTCTGGCTCCTTCCTGTTAGGTAGTTCCTTGCCCATGCTGGGGCCTTTCCGCTTACTCCTGCCTGCCTCTCAAGTTTGTATAGCAGTCTCATGTGCGGTACTGCATCAAAGGCCTTTTGGCAGTCTAGAAATATGCAGTCTGCCCAGTCTTCTCTGTCCTGCCTTATCCTTGTTACTTTATCATAGAATTCCAAAAGGTTTGTTAGGCATGATTTCCCCGTCCAGAACCCATGTTGGTGTTTGTTTACAAACCCAATGCTCTCCAGGTGCTCAACAAGTCTTAGCCTAATTATTCTTTCAGGTATTTTGCAGGGGATGCTTGTTAGTGATACGGGTCTGTAGTTAAGTGCCTCCTCCCTATCTCCTTTCTTGAAAATCGGTACGACATTTACCTCCTTCCAGCAACTGGGCAATTCTCCCGACATAAGTGACTCATTAAAGATCATTGCCAGAGGCACGCTGAGGGCCTGCGCTGCCTCTTTTAGTATCCACAGTGATACTTTGTCTGATCCAACTGCTTTAGATGCATCTAGAGTTGTCAACTGTTTCATTACCTCCTCTGCTTTCACCCCTATATCTGATAGTCTTTCATCTAGGGTAATCTCTTCTAACAATGGGAGCTGCTCAGGCTCGGTTGTGAACACTCCATGGAAGCTGGCATTCAGTACCTCACAGGTTTCCTTGTCACTTTCTATATATGCCCCTTCTGTTTTCCTCAGTCTTGTCACTTGGTCATTTACCGACATCTTCCTTCTTATATGGCTATGTAGTAATTTAGGTTGCTTTTTCGCTTTGATTGCAATATCATTTTCATAATTTCTTTCTGATACTTGTCTTATATTAATGTAATCGTTCCTAGCTCCGTTACATCTAATCCTGATGTCCTCTGTCCTTTGCCTTCTGTACTTCCTCCACTCCCTCCTGTGGGAGGGAGTGGAGGATATTCCCTCCTGCTTTTTTTCTTTACTGTTGGAATAAATCTCTTTCACAGCCTCATTGCATTTCCCTATGACTAGGTTCATCACATCTCGCACTGTTTTTCCTCTAATTTCATCCTCCCGCTGCACTTCTCCCAGGCAGTCCCCTATCCTTTTGTAGTCCCCTTTTCTGTAATCAAGTCTCCTTTCCCGGACACAATGGTCACTGGCTCCTAGTGGTATTCATGTTCCAAATTCTCGATGTCTTCTACATTCTGGGTGAAAATTAGGTCTAATAGGCTCGGCGTATCCCCTCCTCTTTCCCTAGTGTCTTCCTTCACATGCTGTGTTAGGAAATTCCTGTCAATAACGTCTACTAACTTCGCTCCCCACATTTCCTCCCCGCCATGGGGATTCCTTGTTTCCCAATTTATCTCTCCGTGATTTAGGTCCCTCATGACCAGCAGCTTCGCCTTCATTCTATGCGCTATTGTTGCTGCCCTCTGCAGTTCATCTATACATGCCTTGTTGCTGTCATCATACTCCTGCCTGGGCCTTCTACTGTTTGGCAGGGGATTGTAGATCACAATCACAATCATCAAGATCATAATCAAGAAGATCACAGTCTTCTTCCCATCCGCTGTCAGAGTTCCATGTATGGAGCTCGTGCTTTCATTGGTATCCGGATTTTCCAGGTCATCAAACTTCCATTTCTGCTTTATTAGGAGTGCCACTCCCCCTCCCTGTCTCTGTGTTCTTTCTTTTCTTATCACCTGGTACCCTTCAGGAAAGATTGCACCCAAGATCATGCCATTTATTATAGTTTCCACTAGTGCAACTATGTCTCGATCTGCCTCACTAACTCTTTCTTTTATCTCCTCAGCTTAATTGGATACCCCATCAGCATTGGCGTACCAAACCTTGAGACTTTTCTTGGAAACTCTGGTGCCAGAGTTCTCCCTTTCACCGGGGTCTGGGGGGTGTTGGGGGTGTCTGGGGGGTGCCTGGGGGTGCCTAGTAGGCAAATGGGGTCTGGGGGGTGTTGGGGGGTTTGGGGGGTGTCTGGGGGTTTGCCTTGGGGTGCCTAGTAGGCAAATGGGGTCTGGGCATCTAGGGGGGTAAAAGGGAATAGTGGGTCTAAAAATTAGGGAGGGTCTGAATGTCATAGGGAGGTTGAGAAGTAGATTGAGGCTGAGAGTCAGATAAAGGTTGAGAGGTTGGGGGGGGGAGAGGAACAGTGGGGTCAGAGGGGAGAATGGAGCATGGGTGCTGGGAGTGGGAGAGAGCGTGTATTAGTCAGGGAGGGAATCAGGGTAGGTGGGGTTTTGGGGTAGAAGAGGGAAGAGGGAGATGGGGGAAGGTGTTAGGCGGTCACAAGGTGAGGGGGTTATATGGGACCTGGGGTGCAGAGGAGGGGTGAGGGTGGGGTGGGGTTTGGGGGTGAGTGGAAGAGGGGTGCAATGGAAGCTGGGATGGAGCAGGTGGAATTGAAGGCAATGGGGGTAGAAGGAGCAGGGGAGTTGGAGGGGGGTAGTAGGGGAGGAGGGGTGGGAAGGTGGGTTTGGGGAGGTCATGGGTTGACCCGTTAGGGTCATTGACCTATGCAAATGTGGAAGGGGCAGGGGAGTTGTTGGGGGTTGAAGCAGGGGGAAGGTATAAGAGGGCAGAGTTGGGGGGGTTGTGACCTAGGAGGTGAGGCTACGTGAGAGGCTAGGGTTAAGGTGTTGTGCTTACCATCTCACCTTGTGGGCAATTTGTTCATCTTTCGTCATATATCTCTCAATAAACACATTGTAATGGGTTTCACTGCCTCTGAGTAAATACTTGTTCTTCATTATGTACTCCACTTCCTCTTCATTAGAGAATTGTACCAGAACAGGTCTATTCTTGGTACAATTGTAAGGTCCAACCCGGCGACTGAGTTCCATCCACCTCGTGTCCTGTCTCGGCCCAGATACCCCTCAGTATCTCATGCAATTCATATTTTTCCATCTCTATCCTTTCTTGTCTTAATTTTGCCCCAGATTCGAATAATCCTTGTATTATAATGGTCCTCCTTCTCAGTGAGTCACTCTCATGCTGGTAGCTCCTCCCCATCCCAACCACACTCACTAATCCATCCCCCCCCCTGTCCTTAGCCATGCTGTTAATCCTTCCCAATCCATTTGTGATCTGAGCACATTCCCTCTTCTAGTCTTCTCTGCCCTTCCTAATCTCTTCTTGAATATAGAGCATAAGCTCTTGTTTTTGTCTCTCAACGGTGTCCTGTATTTGCTGAAATAACTCACTTTTAATCACTTGGATTAGATCCTCCATCCAATCGCTCCTTCTCTCTACAAATTTACCTATTAATTTGTCTACAAATCTGTCCTCCTCCTCTTCTCTGCTGGTGATTAATGTTGAAGCCCTTCCTGACCTTGCCATTGCAGTAAACAACCTAGCCAAAACAGGCGCTTCAAGTCACCTTGCCCGATCTGCTACACCAAAGGCGAGCAAGTACTCCGCGCGGCACGTGTGGTGTGAGGTCCCGGTCAGTCCCAGCTGGTGAGGTCGCATCCACCGCTAGGTCAGCTCCACTATTCCACAATGTGTTCAACACTTATTATCAATGGAGCCGGTCGGCCGAGCGGACAGCACACTGGACTTGTGAGCTTGTGGTCCTGGGTTCGATCCCAGGCGCCGGCGAGAAACAATGGGCAGAGTTTGTTTCACCCTATGCCCCTGTTACCTAGCAGTAAAATAGGTACCTGGGTGTTAGTCAGCTGTCACGGGCTGCTTCCTGGGGGTGGAGGCCTGGTCGAGGACCGGGCCGCGGGGACACTAAAGCCCCGAAATCATCTCAAGATAACCTCAAGATAACCTCAAGATGGTGCTATTTCTACTTTCTTTGCAGACGATGAGTCACAATAACGTTCCTGAAGTATGTTGACCAGACCACACACTAGGTTATCTTGAGTTATCTTGAGATGATATCGGGGCTTTTTAGTGTCCCCGCGGCCCTCACCAGCTATCATAACTCTATATAACCACCACTACCCCCCCCCCCCCGGCTATATAGTCGTAATGGATTGGCGCTGTCTCCTGATAGTTCCCCTTCCCTCCCATCCCGCCCCCCACAAAAGAATATTATTGACCTTTTCGAATAGGCTTACCTTTCTTCCTAGCCCTCGCACTCTCCCCCCTTTCCCCTAGCACCCCCCCTTCTGTTATCACCTCCCCCCTACCCCTAGCACCTCCCCCCTACCCCTAACTCCCATAACCCCACCCCCCTCTTTTCCCGCCTTTTCCCAGAGCTGCTGCTCCCACTAATTACATTTGGAATTCATTAAACGTAGTAAGACTCAAGCGAGAACTTCGCACCCCAAGCCTGAAGGAGGGATGGTAGGGGTTGGGGATGTTGGGGGTGTTTGGGGGGTAGGGGGTAGGGGGTGGGGGGTGGGGGGTGGGGGGCAGGGGGCAGGGGGTAGGGGGTGGGGGGTAGGGGGTGGGGGGCAGGGGGTAGGGGTGGGGGGCAGGGGGTAGGGGTGGGGGGCAAGGGGTAGGGGGATCCAAAACATGAGGTGGCTTTACACTTACGGTGTCACACAACTCCTCCCTGCTTTATAAACCAGCCCAATCCTCCCATTTAGCTAGTACTTATAGTGTCTCTGACGACCATCGAAAATATATTGACCTAAAAGGGGGCAACTGAAAAAAAAAATTGAAATCGGTACTATACTGAATCCGGACAAACGGGAAAAGATTCATTGAACTGTTGCTGCCACGAAAACCTAATTTTCGTAGGCCTTATATACGCTGAGACTTAATATAGTATATATGTGTGCTATACAAGGCCTAGGTATATTTAAGTTATTTTTTTTTTAGCTTTATTTTTCTGTAGGACTCGATAAAGTGAATAGTAACTAATTCTACTATCTAATTGTCCATTACGTCTATGTATGTACGACATTCCACATAGTTACAAAAATTTCTATCTAAACATGTGGATGATTGTGTGTGTATTTATGTATATCCTTTATACATCCTTTATACATCCTTTATACAAAGAAAAAAAATCCTTTATTTTCCTTTGCTTGGGTTCGGATAAGGTTAGGTTAGGTTATGATAGGATAGGTTAGGATGGGTTGGGTGAAATTAGATTGGGTTTGGTTAGGATGGGTTGGGTGAAATTAGATTGGGTTTGGTTAGGATGGGTTGGGTGAAATTAGATTGGGTTTGGTTAGGATGGGTTGGGTGAAATTAGATTGGGTTTGGTTAGGATGGGTTGGGTGAAATTAGATTGGGTTTGGTTAAGCTGGTTTATAGAGTAGTGATGATGTAGAAGGCACAGATTCTTCTCAGATCTTGGCCTCTACCCCCACTACACTAAGACATCCTGAGGTGGTTCTTACAATTCACCAAAATACTCGCGGATACACTACGCCCCTTGTCATCAACGAAGAAGAGAAAGGGCACTCAATTATAGAATAATTTATGAAATATAGTAGGGAAATAAATTTGAAACGGAGGAAAAATATAGTTTCTCAATATCTGGGACACGAAGCCTGTTAACCTTATCCAGGTCCAGCTTGAGTAAACGATTGACCTCCATTATACAGACCACAACAGTTGAATTGTTAGAGCATGTACGTAGTAAAACAAGTGATTCCAGATGTGGAATCAAAGAACAGCCGCTCATATTAAAATGATTGGACTGCAGCATTGTAAAGATGAATGAGTACAGCATTTCCTTCCACCCCGACAGACAGCACCTTGTGACATTCTGACGCCTGCAAACCCCACAAGAAACTAATCACAAACAACTCTCATCTTGCTGCTAATTTAAGCCCCTTAGAACACATTCACAAAATACAAGCTAAAAACAACATCATACTCACCATATATACTGACGGGAGCCTCAACACAACTACAGGGAGGGAAGCAAGTGCTGTTATTGCTCATCAGCCCGATGGCAGCACAACTGAAAAGGAAATAAAGAGTTAGTAACTGGGCATCCACAATGCAAGCTGAGTGGGTAGCAATACTGATAGCACTCGAAATTATTGACAGCACTGAAGTTGAGAGCTTAACTATCTCAAAGACTCCCTTTCCTCACTACTAGCATTAAATAGCTTATAAGGTACCATGCCAAAGTGGTTCTGTGGTATCACTTTGTCTGTACCGTGGTACTGACAAAGTGTACCGTACCTATCTCCGATGCCAGAGATACACAACTTTACTTAATAAAGAGGTTAAAGGTAAACTCTTGTGAATCCCCTCTCACAACGTACCGAAGGAACATGATAAAAGGTGACTCTTTAGCCAAGCTTTCAGTAAATAAAGACAATATTGAATGCAATCTTGGGTTATTAAAAAGAACTCTAAACAGAGTCATTAGACGAGAACTCTCAAATGAGTTTGAAGAAAGTAGAAAAGTGCCAACAGGAGCTAGTAGATTCACAGTTCGTCACTAGGAAATTTGTCAAAATAAACACTTTTATCATAAAAATTTCACAACCAAATCCGAACACTGGAGTTCTGACCCGGCCACCAGGGGGTGAGGAGGTGTCCGCCTGTGCTGCAGTCGTTGCCCTACGAACGTGGTGGTTGGATAATCGTCGTTGCTGACATGGCTTGTGTGATGGGGGGCCTCTCCCCCCAGTTATGCGGACTCGTTCGGTGGGTCTCGAATTTACTGGACGGGCTGATTATCCTGCCGTGGAACTCGTTTTGTGTGATATGTTCTGTGTCCCTGTGGCAGCGATCAATGGAGTGGAATTGGTGTCTTCGTATCGGGCTATTATGAAGTTTGCGGAAGAGGACGACTACCGGGTGTTTTTACGTAGCTACGAGGGACGGACCTTGCAACTGCCGGACGCTGCTGGTACAGTGACTGTTTCTAACCAGAGCGGTGCTCTCACCATTGTCAGCGTTCGTGGTGCACCTCTGGAATTTCCGGAGGACCTGCTGCGGAGGTACTTCGGGCAGTATGGCACTGTCGTGAGTGTTAGATTGCATGTGCTTTCCTCTGGGAAATTTAAGGGTATTCGGACGAATATTCACATTCTGGGGATGCGGCTAAGGTCGGACATACCGTCCTCTGTGCGGCTCCTGGGGTACTATGTTCGTGTGTACTACGCACGTCAGCCAAGGACCTGTTTTCGCTGTGGTTTGTTGGGCCATCTGGCTGCTGGGTGCTCCGAGGATGTCGTCGCTCCGCTGAACCTCTTTTGTGATGAGGTTTTCCCGCCACTAGCTGTGGAGAAGGCCTCGGTGGGTGAGGTTGTGCACAACCCTTTGGCTGCTGGGTCACGTCCTATGTCGACCGGTGCGCCTGTTGATGCCGGGGCTTGTCCTCCAGAGGTTGTGCCATCCTCAGTTGGCCATACTGTTCTGGAAGGTGTTCCTGGTGCTGCTGTGGGTCTTCCGGGTGCTCCCTCTACATCTCCGCCGTCTTCAGCTTCTCCGGCTCCTGTCTCTCCGCCTCCGAAGATTGTCCCGGCCGTGCTGGGAGGTGGCGTGGATGCAGGGCCTCCTGCGGTGTTGGGGCCGGTCCCCCATGTCGTTAAGGCTGCTGACGTCGTGCGCCAATGCACCCACCCTGTGGTATCCTGCTTCTGGTTCTGCCTTTGGCTCTGACGATGTGTAGTCGGATCCCAAGCGTTTGCGGCGTTCTCTTTCTGCACGGGCCGACGTGGGTGACTTTGACGATTGCGGGTCCCTTGATGGGGGGTGGTTCCTGGGGAGTTGGTGTCTACTGTGATGGTGGTGGCAGAGGTTCATGCGCCTCCTGCTACTGTCAGTGGAAGTGTTTCTGATTTAACGTGTATTTTTTCTCCTGCAGAGGTTTCTCCGCAGTGGGGGGTGCTTCCTACTCCCGAGCTAGATGGTGAGGATGCTGGTGTGAGCCGAGGCCTTGTGGTGGTCTTGAAGAAGGATGTCTGCCGTAGGGTTTCTGTGCCGGTGCCCGACCCTGTGGGTGTTCCGGCGGGGGCCCCTGTGGTGTTGCCCCCTCACCTGTCACCTCCTGTGGTGCCGCCTGCTGTGTTGCCGGCCCCTGTGCAACCGCCTCGTTCCAGGGGCACGGTTGCCCGTTCGAGGGGTGCCGTACCTGGTGTTGGGCTTCTGCCTGCTGAGGATCTGTCTAATTATTTTACTAATCTCCGGCCACACATCATGTGGGAGCGTGTGGTGCCGCTTCCCCTCAACCCTAGTACTATTCGGGTTCCCCGTGTGCATGCCTTCGTGTCAGAGGTTCCGGATCTTATGGAATATTTTATTATATAATATGAAATATCTTCTGTGTATTTTCGTCGTGATGAGCGGTCTGCTGAGTGGCTGCGCTGGGAGGCGTACGGTATCCGGTTTCCGAGGGATTTGTTTCCGCACAAATACGAAGTCTAATGTCCTGTTTTATGTAATGTATTGCGTGTTTGTGTTTTATTGTGTGCCCTTCCGGCGTGTGCTTTTGTACTTTGTAGTTTTTTAATGTGTTTCCATTACTGTACTGCTTAGCATGCCATGCATATAAAAATAAATACAAAAATAGAAAACTATCAACCGTTGTCACAGCTCGAATACTACTTGGCAACAAGTGTCCGACAGTTCGGCTTGTATGAGGAATCTATGCAATGCAAAGTGTGAAGTGTGTGAACTAAAACAAGCACACACTTGAACGTTACATTTCGTAACGTGAAACATTTCAGCCATTTAGAGATAAATACAAACTCACGCTGCATGAAATTGCAGATCATTTAATTACAAGTTATCAAATATCTGAAATTCTTGCACTGTATATGACAGATGTATAATTAATGTATAATCTATGTAGTGAATAGACACAGAATCATAATAGCAACTTTCCCATTACCAGCAAATCCAACATTGAAAAGTATTTTAGGTATTAACAAGAGACATACCTGCAATGTGCAAATATATTGCAATTTCAGAGATGTTGTGATGCAAGAAGTTCATTAACAGGCGTCAGTAGTAAGAAAAGAACTATGAAGTTCTTTACCAAATAGCAGTCACAAGTCGCATTCTCCTGTACCCGCCTGAAACACAAAAAAGAATATGTTAGGTACATAACTATTGAACAGGTCTTAGGTACATAACTATCGAACAGAACTACTGTTTTTTTCTTTGGGGAGGTGTGGGTGTTGGGGAGGTGTTGGGTAGTTGGGGGAGGTGTTGGTGTGGGGGAGGGTTGGTTGTTGGGGAGGTGATGGTGTGGGGGAGTGTTGGGTGTTGGGGGAGGTGTTGGGTGTGGGGAGGTGTGGTGTTGGGGAGGTGGTGGTGTGTTGGGGGAGGTGTTGGGTGTTGGGGGAGGTGTTGGGTGTTGGGGGTGGTGTGGGGGAGGTGTTGGGGGGAGGTGTTTGGGTGTTGGGGGAGGTGTTGGGTGTGTGGGGAGGTGTTGTGGGGAGGTGTTGCGGGAGGTGTTGGGTGTTGGGGGAGGGTCGTTGGGTGTTGGGGGAGGTGTTGGGGGAGGTTGTTGGTGGGTGGAGGTGTTGGGTGGGGCTGGAAGAAGGTCCTGGGTGGGTAGGGGGAGGTGTTGGGGGAGGTGTTGGGTGTTGGGGGAGGTGTTGGGTGGGTGGAGGTGTTGGGTGGGTTGGAAGGTCCTGGGTGGGTAGGGAGAGGTGTTGGTAGGTGGGAAATAGTGTTAAGTGTGTAAAAGGTGGTGGTGGTGGTGGGTTGGGTATAATCCCCAAATTAATATTGAAAGCAAGAACACTTGTCTCAAAAACATCCACTTTATGATGTGGATATACGTCCAGTCGACCAGCGCAAGAATCAGCTAGGCGCCCCACTAAACGACTGAACCACCCCCAGCTCTTCCAAACGGAGCAGTCCTGGTGCTTCCTTAAACCTAATTACATTTCCACTTACATTTCAACCTTCAAGACCAATACATAATCTTATCACACGCAGAATGTCAGAAAAAAGACTATATAAGCCCAAACAACATCAGTGAACTATCCAAAATAAATGACAATTTACTTGTATAACAATAATACAATAACAAGAAAATATCGACAAGACTAGGCTATACAAACCTTTGTAATATACAATATTCGTATATTAGGCTATCTCTTCACACGTACTTTATTAGGCTATCCAATAAAACAAACTATTTAAAACTTTGAATTTCTTGTTATCAACATATCTAAGCCTTTAGTCATAGCCGTACGCCGATTAAACACTTTAATATACTAATCAAAATAATGGTCTAGTGTATAACTTAATGTGCGAAAGTCATCAAACTTAAATTAAAAATATGTTTACCAAGCGGAGAAATTGCTGACCTGGAGAGCGTGCAAGATATCCTTTACTGCTAGAATCCACTCGGAAAACATCTAAACTATTGGGACCGACTAAAGAGCCTAAATCTGTACTCCTTTAGCGCAGGGGGAGAGATACATAATAATTTACACGTGGAAAATATTAGAGGGGCTGTCCCAAACCTGCACAGAAATAACATCACAGGAGACCAGAGGACATGGCAGGATGTGCAGAATACCCCCCGTTGAAAGGCAGAGGTGCAACTGGTACTCTGAGAGAGAACTCTATCAACATCAGGGGTCCGAGACTGTTCAACACGCTCCCCTACACATAAGGGGCATAACTGGCAAACCCCTCACAGTGTTCAAGAGAGAACTGGATAAGCACCTACCAAAGTGATACCTGATCAACCAGGCTGTGACTCATACGTCAGGCTGCGAGCAGCCGCGTCCAACAGCCTGGTTGATCAATCCAACAACCAGGAGGCCTGGTCGATGACCGGGCCGCGGGGGACGCTAAGCCCCGGAAGCACCTCAAGGTAACCTCAAGGTAAGGTAACTCATTGAGAATGTAAATATGTCAATAAAAGCCTCTGACCTCAGCTAGTATAGTTGCATAAAGAATGCAACAGGGTTAGTCATCTATGTAATGCAACACCAATATTTGTCTGAGTATAAAGTCTAAGTTAACTCAAATTAAGCGGAAAGCTATATATACCTGACAGCTGAGTGGACACGCTTCGGATTCGTAGTCCTGAGGTTCCGGGTTCGATCCCCGGTGGGGCGGAGACAAATAGGCAAAAATGTTTCTTTCACCTTGATGCCCCTGTTACCTAGCAGTAAATAGGTACCTGGGAGTTAGACAGCTGCTCACGGGCTGCTTCCTGGGGGGTGGTGACCTGGTCGAGGACCGGGCCCCGGGGACGCTAAGCCCCGAAATCATCTTAAGACACCTCAACGAGTCTAGCATTTCAGGGTTTCTAACCTATTTCGGACTCTTGGCCCTATTTTCAAATACTCGAAAGCCCTACGACTGGGTTCCACATTTTCACAATTGAAAAACAAA
>WNGS01039543.1:4858726-4873245 GCA_020271785.1 Procambarus virginalis
TCTTTTCATTTGTAAAACATTAAATACAGCATAAAAGATACTGAAACACCATAGCCAGCATAATCACTACACCACACATCAACATACACCATAATACAAAAAAAAAACAGAGAACATTCACAGTAACATCACACAGTAAAGCATAGAATAACAAGGAAAACAGAATGACAAAAATACAGATAACAAGGCACACAGAGTAATATAACATATAAGTGAACAAAGAACAAAAAAATACATAGGAACATACAAAAACAATCAAAAGCTGCACAACCTAGAAGGGGCGCACCAAAGGTGTCAGTAACGACAAAAGTGTACAAAGAAACTCAATGAAACCAAAGGTAAAAACAAAAACAAAAAATACATGTAAACAATGGGAAACAAAAGCAAAAACACATGCACCATGTGTCACACCACTCAACAGCAGACTTCATACCACACAACTATAACACAGAACACACACATGACACACGGCATAGGCGAAGAAAATGACAAACAAAAACAACCGGCCTCAAAAGCCAAACGAAGATACAGCGGAACAGGCCCCATGCAGGGGCCAGAAATAAACACCCACACCAAACACACAAAACCACGCACCCATGCATGCAGGCACCGGGCAACAACATCAAACACACACACACAAGAATAAGCACCAAGCAAAGACAAACAAAAAACCCAACCACACGGACTACTCATACTTATCCGGGTATTCTGCTCAGGAAAACACAAGTAGTAAGCTCCCAAACCAACAGCTCGTCATTAGAGACTGGACGGCCAAGAATTGCACAAGGCCGAGGCATTAAATTCGGTACCCAGTTACAAAACCCCGCACCCCCAGAACCCAAATAGAAGAAAAGTACCACAGGACAGGACGTACCAGGCCTTCAAAGCCACACCTCATAGGACGAGTCTCATCATACACTTCCCCGGACAGGAAGACGACAGGGAAGGGCTTCTCCTAGGGGGCTGGTCACAGGGCTGTGCATGGGGAAGCACAATGGGCAGCGCACAAGGCCGCACATCAACTTGCACACAGGTCCCACGTCGAGCGCTGCACAATGCCCCACACAGGGGGAACCGTCAGACACGCCATGTCCCCCACCACCAGGAACAGGAGAAGAGACCGCCCGGCGCACTCCCTTCGTCAACACCACCACAAGGCCGCGGTCACCAAGGGCACCCGCCCATGGCGGGGAGTCACCAGCAGCAGACGCAGGATCCAACACAGGAAGGGAGCACAGGGACACCCATAGCATCGTCATCTACATCTTCACATTCATCAACCCATGCACGGGGAGGCGACTCATCCCTATCCTGATGAGAACGCTTAGCGACAGGCAGCTGATCGTCGGAGTTGTTACCCCCTGCAGGTGTCGCCCGAGAAGATCCTTCGGCCGGCCACCCCAAAGCTGAGGTAGCACGACCACACAGAAAGTCACACTCAAAGGATGGTGGGAATGAGGCTTCCACCCACCAAGGAAACCGGAACCCGAGAACCAACAGGCGTGGGCGTGCGGGGAGAGAAGGGACCCGCACAGGTGAGGGGAGCCCGCGACGACGATGACACGGCCGGAGGAGAAAGCCCGCACAGGCGAAGAATCCTGCGGAAGTGTAGAGGATGACTGCAGGGGCGGGGCTCGCACCACACCACCACCTCGTCACACGAGCACCACCCACACGTATCATGCGCCCACCAGCCGATGACCCGGGACCCCCACAGGCCAGCAGCGGCGGGAACCCTCCCCACCCACTCCATCACAAGGCGACACATCCTGCACCACCAACGGAGAGAAATTCTCTTCTCTAAATAAATTAACGGGAGCAGCCGCCACCCCAGTACAAGCGGCCACCTGTGGCCCCTCGAGGCACACAACGAAAACATTGACGAGGCTGCCCTGCATAGAAAGCCAGCAGTAGTGTAGCCCATCAAGGTTACTGTGGAGGGACAGGAGACTTGGCCGCAGGCCGAGAGGTCCGGGTCCCACATTGAGATTCCACGCCACCTGCCAGAGAGATGGAGTTCATCCAAATGGACACTACAGTCCCAAACTGGCCACATCCGCTCACTGAGGACGGTTCCCATTCATACAACTCTCCCCGGCCGGAGAGACGACAGGGAAGGGCTTTTTTAGGAGCCGGTCACAGGGCTGCGCACGGGGAGAAGCACACCAGCGGCAGACACACAAGGCCGCACATCAGCTTGCACACCAGGTCCTCACGTCGGGTAGCGCACAGACAACGTCGAAGGGGCTCTGTGCGGACTCGTCGCCTTGCTTCGACGAGTACCGTCCGAAGCAAAGGCTTCCGTGAACTCGAAGACGGCACACCATGCAATGCCACATACGTTACTGAGCAGCACCGGTCAGAGATAGTCGACGGTACCACCGTCCCCAGGGAGAGGTAAAGAGCGCCCATCATAACGGCCACAAGTCCTTATAAACAGCAGTGGAGGCAAACTTCACAAGTGCCCGATGGGTGATCAGCAGTTGGAGCCTGTACACATCGCCAACACGAACACGAGCATATCCAACAGGACAAATCTCAAGGGCCAGGTAAGATGCACGTCCAGAAAATTCCGGACCCACGGTCTCAGAGGGCGAATAGGGGGAGGGGAGGGGGGTCCCCATGGCGCCGACGCAACAACAACGCCCTCCCACACGGACGCCCAGCAACGACTCACTTTAATAGAAACGGCGAAATCAAAACCTATTTTGCAATCAAACTCAAGTGTTATAATGTGCGAATGTGTTTCTGAGGAAAACAGCCTTCAATACAATAGGAAAATGGGTAGGAGGACAAGGACAATGGCAGCGATGCATACAGTGAGAGTAGAGGAGCGTGTGTGTTGAGAGACTTGGTGACTGGTGAATGGTGCTGGAGAGGTTCTCAAATCCAGGAGGGCACGACTCTACCTCTGCCGTTTCATCTTTTAGATTTGTTCATTTATCATCACGTGGGCGGTAGTGTTTTATTCCCACTACATCATCACAGTGGGTGGTAGTTGATCCCTTACCCCTCCTGTGTGGCGCAGTAGTGGAAAAGACTCATAGCCACATAATGGACTTAGGAACTGATAACCCCCCCATAATGCATTTAGCTAAGGCAAATAGTCAATCGTTGATAAGTTAGTTACACGATTTAATGTACATATCAACAGTCTTGAATTGGTTCAAGAAGTAGATAACAACTGTCTCCAAGCAAAGCAATTTACATCTGTACTGGACCAGTCACGTGGTCCCCCCAGTCACGTGGTCCCCAGTCATGCACCCTACACCCCTATCCCAACCCCCTTCACCCCGTCATCTTGATGCTGTGCATGATGCATCATCATATCTCAGCCACTCATGCACTTGTTATGAGAGTTAACCGACTCTGACTCTTCAGTCCTCTAATACGACACTGCTTATCTGTGTTATTATCACTGCATGAATTTAGAAACGATTAAATCATTAAACGTTTCATGTGAATATTCTCTGAATATTGAAATATTTACAATTTGGAGAGAAATTCACAAGGAACATTTTTTTGTTTAAACTCATCTATTATGATGCTTGTCCACTTGGGCTGGACGGTAGAGCAATAGTCTCGCTTCGTGCAGGTCGGCGTTCAATCCCCCGACCGTCCCCAAGTGGTTGGGCACTATTCCTTCCCCCCGTCCCATCCCAAATCCTTATCCTGATCCCTTCCAAGTCCTATATAGTCGTAATGGCTAGGCGCTTTTCCCCTGATAATTCCAAACTCGAACGAGTGTAACTCTCAAAACAGCAGTCAAATGAAGATCTATGTTATACACCAATATACACACAAGTATATACCAATACACACAGGAAAGTATACAAGTATACAGGCCTGAAGAACAAGTTGGTGTGACAAGAGGAACTATAATGACAGCCTTATACAGGCCAGCATACGCACACATACTTAAGAATTATTTGTGTGTTTTAAATTCTTAATCTGAGCAAAAATTCGCACGCGTTCATTTCCCCCAAGTGAGAAAAACGGCGAGATTCAGAGGAAAGTACAATGAACTCCATTGTTTGGAACCGCACGCGCGTGCGTGTGTAATCACCTAGTTGTGCTTGAGGTTTGGCTCTTTGGTCCCGCCTGTCAACTGTCAATCAACTGATATACAGGTTCCTGAGCCTACTGGGCTCTATGAAATCTACACTTGAAACTGTGTATGGAGTCTGCCTCCACCACATGTGTGTGTGTGTGTATTCACCTAGTTGTATTTGCGGGGGTTGAGCTTTGCTCTTTCGGCCCGCCTCTCAACTGTCAATCAACTGTTTACTAACTACTATTTGTTTTTCCTCCACACCACACACTCACCCCAGGAAGCAGCCCGTGACAGCTGACTAACTCCCAGTTACCTATTTACTGCTAGGTAACAGGGGTATTCAGGGTGAAAAAAACTTTGCCCATTTGTTTCTGCCTGCTGTGGGAATCGAACCCGCGCCACAGAATTACGAGTCCTGCGCGCTATCCACCAGGCTACCAGGCCTTATTGTGTGTGTGTTAAGAATTAGATAAACGTTAAGGAGGCCCACAGAAGCAACCCCCCCCAAGTGATCAAATAGACCGCCAAAGTCTATTTGATCAAGGTCTATTACCGCCACCTTTTCCTACCCTCAGGTTTTCCTCTCGAGCGGGAATTGTGTGGCTCTGTTCATATCTTGGTCTGGGATATAAAATCTAGAGGCTGTAGGCCACATAGTGTTCAGTCACGTAACAAATATAGAAAAAAGTTCCTTTAATCTAACTGGCGATTGGCCTCGTTGCTTGATTTGTGGAGCAAGCGAGCTGTGATGATCGCCAGGCCGGCTCGAACTCCGACCAGGGAGTGTGTTCCCGTCACTGGAGGGGGGAGGGGGGGAAGTGTGTGTGTCATTCTACCTCAGCGCACCGGCCTGTCCCTTTCTGAATACGAATTCCCGCTCCCCCATTCCCATTTGCCTCTTAGCAAACCATCCTTTTCCTCTTCCCGTCAACCATTTCCTCTTTTCGTCCGGTTTTCCTTTCCCTTCTCCCACCCAGGCTCAGGTACTAATAGGAGCCGGTCGGCCGAGCGGACAGCACGCTGGACTTGTGGTCCTGGGTTCGATCCCAGGCGCCGGCGAGAAACAATGGGCAGAGTTTCTTTCACCCTATGCCCCTGTTACCTAGCAGTAAAATAGGTAATTGGGTGTTAGTCAGCTGTCACGGGCTGCTTCCTGGGGGTGCAGGCCTGGTCGAGGACTGGGCCGCGGGGACACTAAAACCCCGAAATCATCTCAAGATAACTCAAGATAACCCTCTTGTCCATTTCGGTTCGTCAATCGACTCCAAAGAACCATTCGTCAATTTAATTATTTGCCCGAAACGCATTGCGTAATAGTGGCTTTAGGCATTGTACGTACTAAGCTCTATCTATAAATCGATCCACTTATGTAAAATCACTTTATGTATGTACCTTTCCTGAATAAACATAATTTATTTATTTATATTTATTTATTTAAACGCAAAAACAGCAGTTTAACATAAATTAATGTTAACGAAGTGTTTATAGTTAAGCCTAGATTAAGTTCAGTTATATGTTTTGATTCCATCGGCAATTATTTGTATTTGCAGTATTGGGTGAAGCATTTAGAGGGAGGTGTGATTCGAACACAGGAAGAGCACATTCGAACACCTGTCGCCCTGCTCAATTCTGCTAACCGTTTCCCACCGTCCAGTCTACTCCTGATCGATCTCAACCAACTTGTGAATGTTGTCGTTAGCACGTGCAGGGAACACCTTTGAAAATCTACACGAAAAGGCAATTTAGCAACTCTAGTATAGACAGCAGGAACGCAGGGAATATGATCACCACATATAAAGTACTCAGAGAAAACAAGACGATTGGAAACTACTGTAAGTTTGAAAGACAAACTAAAGACACGTAAAGATATAATCATCAGCTGTTCATGTGCTCAACAAGTCCGAATGCACCGAAAGCACTAGTTGTAAAAGCCACCCGAAAACTTCAAAACCAAATACGACAAAGAATTCAAAAATTGAACCGGATAGGCTTCCTCTAGATAGCAGGCGCGGGTCCCACAGGCACTAATAGGTAACTTGTGATAGACAATTCCTATAACCACCTTCCTCGGAGGATAACACTCANGGAAAGCTCTATACGGGAAAGCTCTATACGGGAAAAGCTCTATGTGACCTCTTAGATGCTACATCATGTAAGCAATGTTCTGTAAACAAACAAAACACGCTTTGTGTTACGGATGTTGGATGTAAGGTGTGTGTGGTGTGTGTGTGGTGTGTGTGTTGTGTGTGTGTTAATCAGGTAGTTTTAATGTACATATTGCTTGTATGTTTTTCTTCTCCCCCCCCCCCCACCCCTACCGTGAGGACATGTGCTGCATACACATTACCTACACTATCATTGTGTGTCCACACACATACACACACGCAGGAAGCAGCCCGTAGCAGCTGTCTAACTCCCAGGTTCCTATTTACTGCTAGTTAACAGGGGGCATCAGGGTGAAAGAAAGTCTGCCCATCTGTTTCCGCCGGCGTCGGGATCGAAACCCGGACCGCAGGATTACGTATCTAGTGTGCTGTCCACTCAGCCACCAGCGCCCGTTGTGTGTATGTACTCACCTAGTTGTTCCTCCATAATCAGCATGTTTCGAGGAGTACCTTAAGGATGTGACGGTGGGACTCCTCCTCCTCCTCCCTCCCACTTGTCCTGTTATTCCTGAATAACATGAAATCTTCCTCTAGCATGTTTTCATTACATTTTTAGTCTTTGTCGGATGTGAAATTAATTTTTATTATTATTTTAGACTAGAAAACTTAAACTTCCACAAATTGCAACCGATTTCACACAACTTTCTATGCCTTTTGCAATTGCATTCAGTCACATAAGATAACATATATGTTATCATATTGCTCTGCAACAATACACTCATGCACACATATACCCATGCAAGCGCGCACATTAATTACACAGCACCATAATGTTTAAGCCATATGATAGAGTACGCTGCCTCCCACCCAGAGCACTGGGGAGGTCGCCTCGGAGAGTAAGCGATCCAAACATTAGCGGACGCCGTCGACCGCATCACTCACAAGTCTCTACGGGGTAACATATCCCCAGGAGTTGGCCGGAGCTCAAGCCGGTTATGATGTACGGCGGAATTAAATGGAGACCGGCTGGTTCAGCTGAACCCAGCGAAATATGATTAATCGGATCATCTCCTTGCGAGAGGGAGGCCAGAGTTTCTAACTTATTAAATTCTAAGTGCTCGCTTAAGAGCTTCTAAAAATCTAAGCGCTCGCTTAATAATAATAACAAATAAATGTTTATTCAGGTAAGGTACATACATACAAGGTAAGATACAAAAGTTGATAGATTTATAGATAGAGCTAGTACACACAGTGCCTAAAGCCACTATTATGCAAAGCGTCTCGGGCAGATGTCAGCGAAGCTTCCTCAGATGCCTGTCGTGTTGAGAGATGATTGACGCCTTTCCGGGTACTGTATTCGCCAGGATGATTTTTGCTGCTCACAATTTATGTAATTATTGTTTATATATGGTTAGCGAAGTGGTTGAGTTCCTTGGGAATGCCAGTAACTGGTTGGGTGTCTGTTTGAACAGACGCGTTTGGCTTCAATAAACCAATCTTCCTGACTGTGAAAAGATATTATATATATATAATATATATATATATATATATATATATATATATATATATATATATATATATACACTCGTCAATATTTACTCATCTGAATGAGCAGTGAATTTGATATCTTCTGCGAGTATAATTTAACCCAGTCAATTTTATCCACTTGGACTCAGTGGCGGCCTCCCTTCTTGCTGGGTCGAGGTTCGATCCCCGATGGTACATGTATATGGGTTCCGTTCCTTCACCCCGTCCTTATATCCCACAACTTATCCTGACTTCATATCCATCCAGGTACTATACACACTCATGCTTACTTAAATACGCTCTCCTGATATTTTTATGGGCTATTCATGCCCGTGCCACCTCTTGGGTTCTTAATATTCATCAGTCTATCAATCCTGATGCTTATTGTCCTTCATCCACCACTTACTTATACTTTAACCTAAGATGACCTTCCTCACGTCAAGACTTACTTGCGTCTAAAATTTCCATTGATGCCTGACTGGCTGTACCCACCATATGACCATGTTCAGGTTCACTCTCCTGATGAATGGACCACTTGGGCAGGACGATAGAGCGACAGCCGCGCTTCATGCAGGTCGGCTTTAATTACCGACCGTCCAAGTGGTTGTGCAATTTGGACAATAAGGAGCAGGGCAGTGCTCCATTAAGTGACCATGAGTTAAGCGAGTATGGGCAATACGCAACCTCACCAGAGCGGTTTCCCGTCGCCGGTTACAGTGGTAGGAGGACGACCACGAGGACACACTACTCTTAGGAGTATGCAGTTTGTTACCATTAACAGAAGATCAACAATTCTGCCAACGGGTAAAGATAGAGGAATGAATAACTGGGTAAAAGTCGGAATAAGAAATACCTATACGAGAGATGGGACAAGAGCGGACAGCTTCCCTAGCGGCAGCATCTGCACGCTCATTTAAAGAGGCACCAATATGGCTGGGAACCCAGCAAAACTCAACTGACTTAAGTTTACTGTGAATAAGAAACAGCCAATGCTGAATCTCGACAGCCACTGGGTGAACCGGATTAAAGGACCCCAGAGCCATGAGGGCACTATGAGAGTCAACGACAACTACAAAGGAAGGTTGACAATGAGAAAGCAGGAGACGAAGAGCATAGAGAATAGCATAAATCATCGCTGTGAAGATGCTAGTCTCCGGAGGTAAGCAACACATATAAGTGCTGTCAGGAAAAACAACAGAGTAGCCTACCCCGTGCACAGACTTAGACCCATTGGTGAAGATGGAAACGGAGCGGGAGTGCGAAGAAAAGTGCTCAAGGAAAAGGCATTTCAGAACCATAGGAGGGGTAAAAGCTTTAGAGATGCGGGTTAAGGATGTACAAAACCGCGGAAGGGGTATTCTCCACGGAGGCAAGAAAGGAACAACACGAGGAAAAATATTAGAAATACGAACTGAATGAGAATCCTGTAAGCGAGATAACCGGACAGAAAGAGGGAGGTGGTGAAGAGGAACTAACTACAGGAGGGGTAAAAGGTAAAGCACGACAAATGCGAGAGGATGTTGCAAGGACCGCGCAAGATAACAAAGACAGTAGCGATCACGGCGGTCCTGGAGAGATAGGAAGCCAGTGCCAACATTCAGGCTGAGGACGGGAGTCGAACGAAAGGCACCAGAACTGAGGCGCAACCCAGTATGGTGCAAAGCATCAAGACGGCGAAGAGTAGAAGGAGAAGCAGACGAGTAAGCAGGGCAACCATAATCGAGTTTAGACAGGACGCGAGAGAAATGTAAAGTGAGGAAAGTGCGCCTATCCGCTCCCCAAGAAGTATGGGACAACACCTGAAGGAGGGTAAGAGCCTTAGAGCATTCAACACGGAGGTACGAGATATGGGGCGACCAAGACAAACGAGTATCAAAAATCAACCCCAAAAGCTTAGTGGAATCCTTGTACACAATGGTGACCATAAAGCGACAAAGAAGGACGAAGAACGACACACTTCCGAGTAACTCATAGCACAAGTCTTAGATGTAGAGAACCTGAAGACATGATCGGTGGCCCAAGACGACACGGCATCAATCGCAAGTTGAAGCCGCCGTTGAAGGAGAGGCGAATCATCACCCAAACAGCAAAGGGTAAGATCGTCGACATAAAGAGCAGAGAAGATGCCAGAAGCAAGAGAGGAAAGAAGACCATTGAGGGCAACCAGAAAAAGAGTAGTGCTCAGAACACTACCTTGGGGCACACCTTTGTATTGCTGAAAAGAGGTAGAGAGAGTGGTACCAAGCCTCACCTGAAAGGAACGACGAGAGAGGAAGCTTTGGAGAAAGAGAGGGAGATTACCACGAACGCCAAAAGAATGAAGTTGGGACAGAATATGATAACGCCAGGTAGTGTCGTAAGCCTTTTCCAGGTAAAAAAGGACGGCAACAACAGAGGTCTTCGCAGCAAAAGCAGTACGAATATAGACCTCCAAGTTCACCAGGACATCTGTTGTGCTGCGGCACTTGCGGAAACCAAATTGAGAAGGGGAGAGGTGGTGATAGTGTTGTAAGAAGCACAAAACGTTAACCATACATTCAAAGAGTTTGCAGACACAACACGTGAGGGCAGTAGGGCGAAAGTCCTTAGGGGATGTCCCCAGAGACCCCGGCTTCCGAATAGGAAGTACAACAGCATCGAGCCAGTCCTTGAGGACTGACGACGACTCCCAGACCTGGTTATACAGACTCAGTAAATACTGAGACGTGCACAGAGGGAGATGGTGAGGCATCTCATAATGAATGCCATCGGAGCTCGCCGCAGTAGAACCGCAGAGGGCCAGGGCAGACCGAAGTTCAGAGAGAGAGAGAAAGGATCGTTATAGGGAAGTTGGAGATGAGTGAAGAAATCTAAAGGACGAAATTCAAGGACAGGTTTACGAAGTAGGAAAGATTGAGGAAGATGAGAACCAGAGCTAACAGAAGAAAAGTTGAAACCCAGTTCGGTCGCGACCTGCAACGGGTCCTCCACAAGAGTACCACTTAGGTGAAGGACCGGCGAGACATCAGGAATGAACTTACCCACTATCTTGCGGATATGCTTCCAGATCTGCGGCACAGGAGTTTCAAACGTAATGGTGGAGACATAAGACATCTAACATTCACGTTTAGACATACGGATGGTCCTACGGGCCACCGCACTCGCCTTCCAAAATAACAGAAAAGACTCAGCCATCTGCCGGCGGCAGTGTCTCTTCTGGCTGCACGCTTACAGCGGACAGCCTGAGCACAGCCCACATTCCACCAGGGAATGCACTTCCGCGTCCACCGAGAAGAAAAGCGAGGAATAGGGTGGAGGGCAGCGTCGAAGACAGTGTCATAAAAAAGGAGGGCACGAGGGATAGGCAGAACGGAGAGGTCGGACAGAGTAGCACGGAGGGTAAATAGGTTCCACTCTGCCTTGGCAAACCGCCACCTAGGGAAAGAGAGGAGGGTGAAAAGAGAAAAGGGTAACAAGGATGGGGAATGGTCACTTCCATGGAGGTCTTCAAGAACCCGCCACGAGAAATCCAAGTAAAGAGACGACAAGCAGAGAGAAAGATCAAGACAGGAAAGGGTGCGAGTCCGAGAGTCCAAATGAGTGGGCTCACCAGAATTCAGAAGAGACAGGGAAGAAGAGAGGATGAACGGTTCAAGAAGGTGACCCCGGGTGTTTGTCAGAACATCACCCCAAAGGGTATGTCGATAACTGAAATCACCCAGCAGGAGCACAGGCTCCAAAAAGGAGTCCAATCGGTGTTTAATATCGGGAAGAGAAGGCGGGACATTCGGGGGGAGATAAATGAAACAAACTGTGTACCATTTCCTCACAAAGATATGGGCAGCAGAACATTGGAGAGGCGACAGAAAAAGTAAGGGGATGAAGAGAACATCAGAGCGAATCAAGAAAGCAGAAGAGTTAGAAGCCCCAGCAACAGCCAGGAAGGGATGGGGGGAAAAAGGAATAGCCAGGGAAGCGACCAGGACAAGCACCAAGCATCGACTCCTAGAGACAGACACAAAGGAGCGAAAACCATGAAATCAGAAGATGGAGTTCAAGGAAATTGGTGTAATATCCACGAATGTTCCACTGAAGAATGGACATCAACAAGAAGAGAAAGGACAGCAACAGAGAACAACGAAGAAACAAAGGTGAAAAAGGAACACAGCACGTTAAAAAAGCACAGGATGAGGATCAGGGGTCAGCAAAGTCAGGGTTAGGGGACATGGGTAAACTGAGTAATGAAGGAGGGAAGGGAGCTGGAGGACCGACCAGGGGCGGACGAGCAGAGTCCGGAGGAGGAGGAGTGAGGGACAACCGAGGGTCAAGGACAGCAGAAGAAGGGGCAGAAACCAGGGAGTGCACCTCAGCAAGGGTAGCAACTGAGAGGGAAGCAGGAGCCAAAGAAACCTCGACAGCAGGAACAGAGACCACAACCACCGAAACAGGAGGGGATGGAGCTAGAGAGTCAGAGGTAAGGGGCGAGGAAGAAAACGAAGCCTTCTTACCCACCGGGGAGGATGAAGGAGAGGAGCCAGGCTTTCCCTTCTGGCTCAAAGAGACAGGCGTCCCAGCAACAATGTACTGGGCAACAGATTCAAGCATCTCAACAGGAGAGCAGAACGAGAGCAAACAAGATGGCCGTTGGGAGAGTGATGTACATTAGCCCACGCTGACAGGCGGCATGGAGAGCTAACAGACGGAGGAGGATGGGAAGGAGGATTGGATGAGACGAGGAAGAAGACACAGGAGACATGACAGACTGGGCAGAAAGAAGGGGAACCCCAGACAGAGAACCATGATGGATACCCTTCGGGACAGAACTCAAAGGAACAGAGGAGGAGGCAGTGGGCGTGTCTGGGTCTAAGGCCTGGAAACGGTTGTGAGACTGAGGAAGGAGGGAAGGACGAGGAGAGGAAGAGCGCAACACGCGAGCATAAGAGATGTTAGCGTAAGGTGGGAGACGGTGAACTTGGCACCTCATCTCAGGAAAAGACAAACGCTCCTAGTGCTTCAAGTTCAGGACAGCTGCCTCAATCTTGTAATGTATACACGGGCAGGAGAAGGTAGGGTGGGCCTCACCGCAATTGAGGCAGCGAGCCTGGGGAGAAGTGCACTCAGACTTAGAGTGACCTTTGCCCCCACACAAGGGAGAGAGAGAGACAGACAGTACCAGAGCATTGGAGGGCACTATGCCCAAACCTCCAGCACTTATTACAGAGCTGAGGAGGGGGAATGTACTCCTGGATGGAGCACCTGGCACCAGCAAGAATGACAGAGGGCGGAACGGTCCTACCATCAAAGGTAACC
Organism: Procambarus virginalis; assembly: GCA_020271785.1. Lineage (NCBI taxonomy): Eukaryota > Metazoa > Arthropoda > Malacostraca > Decapoda > Cambaridae > Procambarus > Procambarus virginalis. Next base: position 4,871,702 of record WNGS01039543.1, read on the forward strand.
TTCACAACCTGAGGGGGCTGACAGCGACGACCACGAGGGGGACGAGTAAACGAGTCCACCTGGAGGATAGAATGGCCCTGGGCATCGAGAATATGCCGAATATCTTCGTGGCAGGCCTGTAGATTCCTAACACCGGTCGCAACATGGGTAGGAGGAGAACAGTGCCAACACTGGCATTCAACCGAGCGTTCTTGGAGACCCGAACGGGGATCTCGCCAAGGCAGGATAAGGGGGCCAAGCAGGTGGCTGCATCCTGAGAAGGAGCAGCAACGACACGTGTACCGAGACGGGTGGGGGTGAAAGTAACAGAGGCATTTACGGAATCAACAAGGTGCCTATGGAGGGAGAAATCGTCAGGAGGTGAAGAATCCAGAGGGAGGAGATCAAAGTATTTGGCCCACAAAGCGGGACCAAACAAGGCTCGGTACGCATCAGTACAAGAAGGGATCGTGCAAATGCGGCCGTGGCGTGGACGGCATTGAGAACCCCCAGAGAGAGAGGGGTTAAAAGGTGCAGTAGTCACAATGAGAGACTGAGCTGTACCAGGGGACGAGGTGGTCACCACTGGGGGCTTGTGGCTCGACCCAACCACAGAAGAGGGAGGGGAGCCGAGGGGAGTAGTCAGGAGGGTCAAAGGAGGAGCAAGGTCTACCAGTAAGCCGGGAGAACCTACCGGCCGGCGACTTATCTTAAATGTGCATTAACTCCAGGGGGACAGATTCACGAAGCGGTTTAGCAAGCACTTACGATCCTGTCCATCTTTTCACAGTCTTTGGCGGCTTTGTTTTACAGTTAATGAGCTCCGAAGCACCAGGAGGCTGTATATAACAATAACAACAGTTGAATGAGAAGTTTTCACGCTTGTAAACTGTAATGTAAACTTGTAAATGTAATCGAAGCCGTCAAAAATTGAGGAAAGATGTACACGGTCGTAAGTGCTTGCGTAACTGCTTCGTGAATCTGGCCCCTGATCAGCTGCTCAACTCACCATCCCTTCAAGTGAAGGTGAGGTTGGGTGAAAGAACATGGTCACTTTCCCTGTTCTTGCTCACTCCTCAATACGTTCACACCTCAATAATCCTTGAGCAATATAGTACAATATTCTTTAAGGATGATTTGGCATTTAATTAATCCCGTCAATAAATCAAGGGGATTATACTGGGACTGACAGACTCGCCAGGATACTAGATGACAAAGACAGGATTACACTCCAATCACTCTGCAGATCATATAAAAATTAATTTATTGATCGGATTAAGGCATTCTATGCTATAAATCTTAATAAGGCTATCAATGTAATGCTAATTGGCGTTTATACAAGGATTTGAGTTATTCACACATCTGTGGTTGATATATTCAAGAATCATACAGGTATGAACAAGATCCACAAGGGCCGTGATGTGGATTCGAACCTACGGCCGAGAGGTTCCCAGACGCTGCCTTAATCGACTGAGCTACGACATGGTCATACAGGTATGTTGTTGTTGTTGTTATAGATTCAGCTACTGGGAACAAAAAGTTCAAGTAGCACGGGCTATGGCGAG
>WNGS01039543.1:4907809-4918123 GCA_020271785.1 Procambarus virginalis
AGGCAATACTTTTTTTTTCCTCCCTCCCTCCCTCCCCCCTAATGTCCTGCTTTTCCTTCCTGATCTTGAGAACCTCCTAAACTCCTTGCTAGAGCTGGTGTTCTGTTGGGTGATTTAAACTGTCTACATACCCTCTGGGGTGATGTTCTGACACACCCCAGGCGGCCTTCTCGAACGTCCTCTTCCCTGTCTGTGCTGAATTCTGGTGAGCCCACACATGTGGCTTGTCGAACTCTCACTTTCCTTTCTTGATCTTTCTCTGATCGTCTGTTTACTTAGATCTTGCGTAGAGGGTTCTTGATGATTTCCACAAGTTACCATTTCCCCAGCCTTATTTGTTTTTTTTTTCACCCTTTCCTTCCCTAGGTAGCAGTTTGCCAAAGCTGATTGGAACCTAGTCACCCTCAATGCTACTGACCACCACACGGCTTCTTCCTCGCACCCTCTTTTTTTAAGTCTTCGACGCTGCCACCTTCCTTGCTCTACCTCCCGTCGCACACGGAAGTGCGTTCCCTGAAATGGGGACTGCTCGGGTTGTAAGTGTGCAGCGTGGAAAAGACGCCGGCAGAGGCTGAATCTTTGATTTGTTTCAGAAAGTGCCGCGGCCTGTTGGAACACCCGTACAGCGAGGCGCGAGAGTTGGAAATGTTTCCACCATTACGTCAGATACTCGTCCTCTGCTGCAGATTTGGAAGATCTGCAAGATTATGGGCAAGTTCATTCCAGATGACTAGCAGGTTCTTCACCTCTGTGGTACTCTGGTGGTAGACTCGGTGCAGGTCACAACCAAATGGGTTTTCACTTGTTAGCTGTGATCTAATCTTAAATTTTTCCTTAAGCACGTTCTTGAATCTCGTCCCTTACACTTCCATACTCGATGGTACTACATAGCCTTCCCAGTTTGGTGTGTTTTATACTTACTAAATGAGATTTTAGTGATGGTTTAAGTTCTTTACACATGGCAACAAATGGCTAATGCATTTAGATCTCTGTACAGTTTGCTTATCTATTTAAAATTAAATCGCGTGTGATTTGTCATGAATACTGGGGAGTCTAGCTGTATCCTCAGTATAAGTGTAAAATTGGTACCTGGTTAAATTTTGCGTTTTCTGGGGAACTTGGAATAAAGTTGTTGCCCGAAGTAGTACGCATGCTAGATCTGTCGGTTATTTCGACATAAATAGCAACAACTTTTGACTTGGTTTGCTTGCAATGTTCCAAATGCATAATGTTACTGAAGAGTAGTGGTATATTGTAGTACCAATGAGATATGGGGGGGGGGGTGAAATCGTAAACTATAAATGTGAAATACAATTTTTGTAGTATAAAAACCTTCAATGTGGACTTTACTTTATAATTTATAAGTTAGATATGGTGGAAGTAGAAAATTTGTCGGTTTTAAAATGACAAATCTTTTAAAGTTAAAAATTGCTATGCAAAACCTTATTAACCATATTAAATGTTCCATTGACAGGTTGTGGAAGGTCGTTCCAACATAACTTCAAGAACAGTTGCAGAACAATTGCTGAAAGTGTTAAATGCTACAGAAAGTAGCATGCTTGTGTGTCAGAATTAGAGGGCAAAAGTAAGTTTATTTGTTAATAGGTAAAATGTAAAAATATTTAAATTATGTAATTAAATTGAAGGGGCCTGGAAATGGGGTAAATAAAGTAGTTTAGTTTTAGGCATTGACTAGTGGGTATTACGTCATAAAGTTAATTCCTTAAAGGAATTGTGCTTTGAATAGAATAAATGGGACTTTTAATTTATGAAGATTGTAAATTGGGGCATTAACTCTTAAAGGGCATAAATTCTAAAGTTGATATAACTAATTTTAATTAATAAAATATTTTATATTTTAATTTGTTTGCTTAACTTTCGGTGTTCAGTTAGTTGCATGGTTCTTAATTATTTGGCTAGAAGTTATTCATTTATAAATTACACAAATCATAATGTGATGCATGTAATGGACAAGGGTTGTGATGAGGGTTCAAATGTATGTCGGAGGATCCCAGATGTGCCGTAAGACTGTGCCACAACATGGTAAAAAAATTGTAACTGGGATGTCTAGTGACATCATGGATCCTGCTGTTTGATGTAGGTTTGAACCCTCATGACCCTTGGGGATTTGTTCATCTAAATGTATAGAGGTTAAAAGGCTGTTCATAAATGAAAATCATTTAATGATTGTATAGTACACAAACTAAATATTGAATGGTAACTGCACTTGAACTTGGTTTATTTGAAGTTTAAATAAGTATTTTGTCTTCCAGAATGTTGACTGGAAAGTCTAGAACTTCAGCAGAGTTTGAAGGTGTTAATTGCTTGACATTCTGAACTAGGTGAGTGTGGTAGTAAATATTATTGTAAATAGTATAATAAATTAAACAATCAAACATTATGGCTGAAGCTTACATGTAGATAAAGTAAAGTAAAATTTGCTGGAAGATACTGACTTTTGTAATGTACTTATGGCTAGTCAAACTAAGTTTAATATCTGCTTGATTAGCATTAAAGTGAGAATTAATTATACTGGAATCTTAAGTGTAAGATTAAAGGAACCTGAATATTTAAGATAAAATTGTACAAGCTAATTTGGGTAAATGGTTTCAGGTGGTATTGAAGATTACAATGTCTTCCAAGTGTTGACTGGCTTCAGTGTGGCTGTTCTACTCAGCAAATCTACAAAAATTGGTATGTGGAATTAAAAGTTTTAGCTATATCAACTAATTAATTTACTTTCTTTCATCTAGTCCATTTATAGATGTGTACCAAAGTCCTACTGTTACAACCTGCAGGGATTGATGCAGTTTGTACTGATCCTGCCCCATTTCATAGAAGGGGACCAGGCAGTCCTGCAGATTTCCCTGGCTTGGCTTTTTCAGAGCCCTGCTCTACTACCCATCTGATAGATGGACTAGAATTGCATAGGTGTAGGGACCCTTAACAATGTGCAAACATTGTTAATAACTACAGGGCTTGTTCACTGAAAGAGTGGATACATCCAGAGGTTTAGTGCCTAGAACATGATGTACATAGGCATCACAAATGCCTATGTACATCATGTTTAGGGCACTAGACCAAAAGATGTATTTCATGCTTTCAGCCAACAAGTCCTGCCTCAAATGGAAGTAAGGGGTAGGCCTTGCTGAGCCAATCTTAAAAGATTGGCACTTAGGGTTTTTGACCTTAAAAGTAGGTGTTAGTGTTAATAAAAGGAGTGTCCCTGTTTGATATACTTTATTTTCTTTTACAGGTGGATGTTGTTCTTTGTACTCTGGAGTTTTCTCTGGCCTTTTGATCTTTGGAGTCTAGTGGATTTCATCTAGGAGCATCAGCTTCCCACAACCTGAAATTGACAATAGTCTATATTAAATGTTACACTATACTATTCAATAAATATTCTAATAACTACTTATACTATACTTTATCCTGAAATTAACAATGGTTCAATCATGATGGAAATTACTGATTATTATTCCTGATGCAAAGTATAACATCTAAAGTTATTTATAAATTTAAGAAAAGTTCTTAAAACTAATTGACATCACTCCTACCTTTGGAGTTTACTGCATGTAATGACATGCTGGATTAAGCTAATACAAAATTATACAGCATTTCAATCTAAACTAACACTGCAAATTATTAAATTTTAATTTTACATTTAAATTAACAATTGTATGAACTACATTAAAGGCTATGCAACAAACACTGAAAGATTAGTGTAAGTGTTGTAAATAATTTCTATAGACTTAAATGTCAAACTAAAACGTCTATACAACATTGTTTTTTCACCAATGCCTTACTAAATGCTAGGCCTGGAACACCTTGGTTAGTTATGTTAATTATAATGGGCTAGATACTAAAACTTGATAGGAAAGTATGGAACTACCTATTGTCAGAAATGAAATCCAACTCTGGAAGTTCTAATTGTTTTTCCTATACTATCTATTAGGCATGACCAGTCTGCCTTATTTCCTGGATTTTGATTTGTCCTACCAAATTTTCTGAACACTACATTATTCACACCAGACTTTCCATAACCACGAATTTTTCAAGCTGATGAAGACAACTAATTAAGGATAGTAATGTATTTTATATACACTACCTGTAACAAGTACCATAAACTGGAAGTCTTACAAACTAACATGTATAAATCTCACATTCCTGAACTTTAATCCAAACTTAAATGAACTGCCAGCCAAAATTACTAAAGTTCAAAGATGTTCAGAACAAGTTTACCTAGATTTCAAATGTCACTCAAATTTTCGAAAGAGCCAAGCACAAAACTCATTAGTTTGACCTCACATCCAATAATCTTGTAATATCAACACAGGTTTGTTAAAAACAAACCTGCTCACAAAAATTTTTTGGAAATGGCAACCAGCTATTCAAACAAGACTTCTGGTACACATATCACTTTGTTGCTAAAGCACCATATGAAAGACAAGGAAGGAAAAACAGGCACGTAGAAACTCAATGCTAACAGTCAAGGTATTAAAGCGTCCTAAACAGAAATGACTGGAAAATTTTGCGACATTCATACCACAAGGGTCTAAACCTTATAAATCATTGACATCAAAAGCCAAGATTTATGGTATAGAGAAAGTAAAAAAACAAAAATGATATCGAGGCCTTACAAACATCTACATGAACTCAAAAATGGTTACAAAACTGACAATTTCTTCTTAATATACAAATAACATTATTCTGGCTCACATGCAAGGTTTTACAACCCATATCACAACTACCACAGTACCATTACAACGAAATAGAACGATGAAATAAGGATCTTCGAGTATGAATCCGTCATTCACCAAAAGTTGATGCAGTGAAAAGTAAGGTAATTACCAAAAAAAAGGCACCAAACCAGGAAGGTTACATAGCACCCTCAAAGTGCGAAATAACCAGAGGGCGCTAAATATCACCAAGAATGCCAATACGAGAACAGAATGTATAAGGCGAACGATATCAAAAGCATCCGATTCACCAAGAATTCTATTGAGGGACGAGGGGCAGTCAGAAAGCAAGACATCCTGGAAGTCAGGACATTCAACAAAGATATGCACAACTGTAAGAGGGACAACGCAATTTGGACAATAAGGAGCAGGATGGCGCTCCATTAAGTGACCGTGAGTTCAGCGTGCATGGCCAATCCGCAACCTTGCTACAGCAGTTTCCCACCGACGGTTACGGTGGCAGGAGGAAGGACACAGGGACACACTACGTTTGAGAGTACGCAGCTTGTTACCAACTACAGAAGACCAACAACCCTGCCAATGGGCAAGGATGGAGGAATGAATAACAGGATAAAAGTCGCAGTAAGGAATACCTTCATGGGAGATGGGACAAGAACGGATAGCTACCCAAGCGGCAGCATCCGCACGCTCATTTAAAGAAACACCAATATGGTGGGGAACCAAGCAAAACTCTACAGATTTAAATGTACTAGAAATAAACAGCCAATGTTGAATCTCAATGACCACCGGATGGACAGGATTAAAGGTCCCTACAGCCATGAGAGCACTACGAGAGTCAACTACAATCACAAAAGAGGATTGACAATGAGAAAGCAAGAGACGGAGAGCATAGAGAACAGCATAAAGTTCTGCTGTGAAGACGCTAGCCTCCGAAGGGAGGCGACACATACAAGTGCGGTTAGGAAAAAAACAGAGTAGCCCACACTGTCCACAGACTTAGACCCATTGGTGAAGATGGAAACAGAGTAGGAGTGCAAAGAAAAGTGCTCAAGGAAAAGGCGTTTCAGAACCGTAGGAGGGGTAAAAGCTTTAGTGATGGGGGTCAAAGACGTACGAAACTTTGGAAGGGGGACTCTCCACGGAGGCAAGGAAGGAACAATACGAGGAGAAACATTAGAAATACGAACAGAAAACGAGATAACCGGACACAAAGAAGGCGGCGATGAAGATGAACAGGAACCACAGGAGGAGTCAAAGTTAAAGCACGACAGAGGTGAGAGGATGTTGTAAGGACCGCGCAAGATAGCAAAGATATTAGCGATCACGGCGGTCCTGGAGAAAAAGCCAGTGTTAACATACATACTGAGGGCGGGAGTCGAACAAAAGGCACCAGAGCTGAGCCACAACCCAGTATGGTGCAAACCATCAAGACGGCGAAGAGTAGAAGGAAAAGCAGAAGAGTATGCGGGGCAACCATAATCGAGTTTAGACAGGACGAGAGAGGAGTGCAAATAGAGAAGCATGCGCCTATCCACTCCCCAAGAAGTATGGGACAAAACCTTAAGTAGGTTAAGGGCCTTAGAGCAGTCAACTCGGAGGTAAGAGATATGGGGCGACCAAGACAAACGAGTGTCAAAGATTAACCCCAAAAGCTTAGCGGAATCCCTGTACACAAGGGGATGACCAAAAAGCGGCAAAGAGGGACGAAGAACGACATGCTTCCGAGTAAAAGTCATAACACAAGTCTTAGACGCAGAGAACTTGAAGCCATGACCGGTGGCCCAAGATGACACGGCATCAATTGTAAGTTGAAGCCACCGTTGAAGGAGAGGTGAATCATCACCCTGACAACAAAGGGTAAGATTGTCAACATAGAGAGTGGAGAAGATGCCAGAAGGAAGAGAGGAAAGAAGACTGTTGAGGGTAACTAGAAAAAGAGTAGTGCTCAGAACACTACCCTGGGATACACCCTCATACTGCCTAAAAGAGGCAGAGAGAGTGGTACCAAGCCGCGCATGAAAGGAACAACGAGAGGGGAAACTCTGGAGGAAGAGAGGGAGATTCCCACGAAGGCCAAAAGAATGAAGTTTGGACAGAATATGATACCGCCAGGTAGTGTATAAGTCTTTTCCAGGTCAAAAATGACGGCAACAATGGAGGTCTTCGCAGGAACAGCAGTACGAATATAGACCTCCAAGTTTACCAGGATATCCGTTGTGCTGCGGCACTTGCGAAAACCAAATTGAGAAGGGGACAGGTGGTGATAGTGTTCTAAGAACCACATCAAACGAACGTTAACCAACTCACAGACAACTCACAAACGTTCGTGAGTTGGAGACAACTCACGAACGTATCTGCAAGTTCAAAGAACTTGCAGACACAACTCGTGAGGGCAATAGGAAGTCCTTGGGGGATGACCTGAGAGACCCTGATTTCCGAACAGGGAGGACAACAGCATCGAGCCAGTCCTCAGGGACTGACGACGACTCCCAGACCCGATTTACAGACTCGGTAAATACTGAGACGTGCACGGAGGGAGATGGCGAAGCCTTTCATAATGAATGCCATCGGAGCCCGCCGCCGTAGAACCGCAGAGGGCTAGGGCAGACTGAAGCTCAGAGAGAGAGAAGGGATCATTATAAGGAAGGCGAAGATGAGTACAGAAATCTAAAGGACGAGATTCAAGAATAGGCTTACGAAGAAGGAAGGATTGGGGAAGATGAGAACCAGAACTAACAGATGAAAAGTGGGAACCCAGTTCGGTCGCGACCTGCAACGGGTCCGCCACAAGAGCACCACGGAGGCGAAGGACCAGCAAGACATCGGGAACGAACTTACCCGCTATCTTGCGGATATGCTTCCAGACCAGTGGTAGAGGAGTTTCGGACGTAACGCTGGAGATATGAGACATCCAGCATGCACATTTAGCTGCATGGATGGTTCTACGGGCCACCGCACTCGCCTTCCAAAACAAAAGAACAGACTCAACCGTCTGCCGGCAGCAATGTCTCTTCCAGGCTGCACGCTTACAGCGGACAGCCCGAGCACATTCCACATTCCACCAGGGAACGCACTTTCCTGTTCCCCGAGAGGAAGAGCGAGGAATAGAGTGGAGGGCAGCGTCAAAGACAGTGTCATGAAAAAGAAGGAGGGCGCAAGGGAGAGACAGAATGGAGAGGTCGGAAATAGTAGTACGGAGAGTAAAGAGGCGCCAGTCAGCCTCGGCAAACCGCCACCTAGGGAAGAGAGAGGAGGGTGAAAAGAGAAAATGGTAACAAGGATAGGAAAATGGTCACTGCCAAGGAGGTCATCAAGGACCTGTCACCCGAAATCTAAGGAAAGGGTGACGAGCACAGAGAAAGATTGAGACAGGAAATGGAGCGAGTCCGAAAGTCCAAATGAGTGGGCTCACCAGAATTCAGAAGGGACAGGGAAGAAGAGAGGATGAAAGGTTCAAGGAGGCGACCCGGGTGTTTGTCAGTACATCACCCCAAAGGGCATGACGACAATTCAAATCATCCAGCAGGAGCACAGGCTCTGACAAGGAGTCCACGAAGTGTTTAAATTGGGAAGAGAAAGTGGGACAGCGGGGATGAGATAAATGGAACAAACCGTGTACCATTTACGCATAAAGACACAGGCAGCAGAACAGTGGAGAGGCGAGGAAAAAAGTAAGGGGACGAAGGGAACATCTGAGCAAATCAAGAGAGCAGAAGAGTTACGGGCCCCAGCAACAGCTGGGGGGGGGGGGAACCACGGAAGCGACCACGACGAGCACCAGGCATCGGCTCCTGGAGACAACACAAAGGGGCAAAAACTGTGAAATTAGAATTGGAGGTCAAGGAAATTGGCGTAATGTCCACGGATGTTCCATTGAAAAATAGACATCGACAAAAAGAGAAAGGATAGCAACAGAGAGCAAAAACGAAACAAAGGTGAAAAAGGAACATAGCACGTTAAAGAAGCACAGGGTCAGGATCAGGGTCAGCAAAGTCAGGGTTAGGGGGCATGGGTAAACTGAGCAAAGAAGGAGGGAAAGGAGTGGGAGGGCAGACCAGAGGTGGACGAGCAGGGTCTGGAGGAGGAGAAGGAAGAGGAGGAGGAGGGGCAGAAAGAGGGGAGTGCACCTCAGCAAGGGCAGTAACCGACACGGAACTGGGGGCTAAATAAACCTCCACAGTAGGAACAGGGGGCTCCACCACCAAAGCGGGAGGGGAAGGAACGATAAAATCAGATATAGGGGGCGAAGAAGAAAGCGAAGCCTTCTTACCTACCGGGGAGGAGGAAAGAGAGAAGCCAAGTTTCCGCTTCTGACTCAAAGAGACAGGCGTCCCAGCAGCAATGTACTGGGCAACAGACTCTAGCGTCTCAATAGGAGGAGAAGAAGAGCGAGAGCGAACAACATGACCACCAGAAGAGCGATGGACATCGGCGCGCACAGTCAGGTGGCGTGGAGAGTCAAGAGACAGAGGAGAATGAAGGGAAGGAGGACCAGAGGGAGAGGAGAAAGAAGACACAGGAGACATGACAGACTGGGTAGAAAGAAGGGGAACCCTGGACAGAGAACCAGAAGGGGGACCCTACGGGACAGAACGGAAGGAAACAGGGGAGGTGGTGGTGGGCGTGTCCGGGTCTAAGGCTTGGAAACGATTGTGAGACTGAGGAAGGTGGGAAGGACGAGGAGAGGAAGAGCGCACCACGCGAGCATAGGAGACACCAGCGAAAGAGGGGAGACGATGAACTTGGTGCCGAGCCTCAGGAAAAGACAAACGGTCTCGGTGCGTCATGTTGAGGATGCTCGCCTCAGGTTTGTAACGTATACATGTGTGGGAGAAGGTAATGTTGGCCGCACTGCAATTGAGGCAGCGGGCCTGGGGAGAAATGCACTCCAACTTAGAGTGACCCTCGCCTCCACACATGGGACAGAGGGAGACAAGACTAGAGCATTTGAGGGCACCATGCCCAAACTTCCAACACTTACTGCAGAGATGAGGAGATGGAATATACTCCTGAACGGAGCATCTGGCACCAGCAAGAATGACAGGGCGGAAGGGCCCTACCATCAAAGGTAATCTTCACAACCCGAAGGGGCAGACGGTGATGACCACGAGGGGGACGAGTAAACGTATCCACCTGGAGGACAGAATGACCCTGGGCCTCGAGGACATACTTGATATCCTCGTGGCAGTCTTTTAGATTCCTAACATCGGTTGCTACATGGTGCGAGAGGAGAACAGTGCCAACACTGGCATTTAACCGAGCGTTCTTGGAAACCCGAACAGAGGTCTCGCCAATGCAGGATAAGGCGGCTAAGTGGGTGGCTGCATCCTGAGAAGGAGCAGCAACGACACGGGTACCAAGGCGGGTGGGGTTGAAGGTAACAGAGGCATCTACTAAATCTACAAAATGTCTATGAAGGGAAAAATCGTCAGGAGGAGTTGAATCCAAAGGATGGAGATCAAAGTACTTAGTCCATGTAGCAGGACCAAACAAAGCATGGTACGAATTAGTATGGGAAGGGAGCATACGAGAGCGGCCGTGGCGGGGACAGCGATGAGAACCTTTAGAGAGAGACGGGTCATAAGGTGCAGTAATCACAATAAGAGATGGAGCC
>WNGS01039543.1:4924289-4936609 GCA_020271785.1 Procambarus virginalis
TGCCATTTACATAATATTTCAGTAAATTGTTTAATTATTTATTTGATTTTCTTTTGTTTCTACCTGCGACTTACACACTGCAAGGGCCAAAGCAGCATTATTTTGTTTATTGTGTGACGGAGAGCATACCACCTTGGCTCTGTATAGCTGCAATACCACAACCTGTCACAGGTTGTTCAACATCAGTTCAAACGATGTGTTTCCAGCAATGGTAGCTGTGTAGGGCAGATATCATTGTCTGTAGGTGGCGTTGAGGTGTCTGTTGGTCAGCCTCAAGGAGGGTTGGTTTATTGTGCAAAGACATGTAGTTAGGAGCTTGTAGTTAGGGTTCGATCCCAGGCGCCGGCGAGAAACAATGGGCAGAGTTTTCTTCACCCTATGCCCCTGTTACCTAGCAGTAAAATAGGTACCTGGGTGTTAGTCAGCTGTCACGGGCTGCTTCCTGGGGGTAGAGGCCTGGTCGAGGACCGGGCCACGGCGACACTAAAAAGCCCCGAAATCATCTCAAGATAACCTCAAGATGGGAGTCGGTCCAGCGTCTTTCTAGTGCATTTTCAATGCAAGTGACACGAGTTTGAATAAGATCAGGACTCGGCTGTACATTTTGTGGGAGAGGATTGGACTCTGGGGGGTGTAGGATTGTCAGTGACAGACATATCAGGTACACACAAAGGTTGTGATCGAGTGTGAGGTAGCGGTTAATGATGGACTGAGTTAGGTTGTTTCAATACACTACTGTATTGCAGGTTGTTGGTAGGGAGAACCTTAGTTTTTGCTGCTATGTGTGAAGGACATTGTTTGAATGTATTGTCATGATCGCCACCACAGTTTGAGCTATGTTCTAAAAACCTGTACCATTTTTAGATGGTCAACATTCTAATAACATAGAATTATTATCAACATCACTTAACTCTAGTATCTTTGATCCCACTAAATCTATGTTGGTGTATGCAATTTTCAGGAACACGTTTCACTTTATTCTTCACTTCCCCTTTCTCTAGCGATTTTGTTGGTTTGTCTTTTGTACCATTTTACTGGTCTGCCTGCCCCTGTCACTTTGTAGAAAAAAAAATGATTTCTTCATTCCTACACTCATTTGTTTGTTGATATGTTGCAGGATCATGCAACATATCTGATGCACAGTGTTGTGTGTAATGGGAACCAAAACATTTCCCACATTAATGTGTCTGTTGAAGCTTTTCGAAGATATGGTTGGAGCCGGTCGGCCGAGCGGACAGCACACTGGACTTGTGATCCTGTGGTCCCGGGGTCGATCCCGGGCGCCGGTGAGAAACAATGGGCAGAGTTTCTTTCACCCTATGCCCCTGTTACCTAGCAGTAAAATAGGTACCTGGGTGTTAGTCAGCTGTCACGGGCTGCTTCCTGGGGGTGGAGGCCTGGTCGAGGACGGGCCGCGGGGACACTAAAAAGCCCCGAAATCATCTCAAGATGGTTAAAATCGTTCTTCTGGTACAAAGATTTTTGGTTTAATGAGATATTCAGATGTTTTCATCAATATTCTTTGGACGTTGTTAATTCCAACTATTCCGCCCCTCCCTCACAGGGGGGGAAGGCGTGGCTGAATGGACAGCGCTTGGGATTCGTAATCCCAGGGGTCCGGGTTCGATCCCGGCCGCCGGCGGAAACAGATGGGCACAGTTTCTTTCATCCTGATGTACCTGTTACCTAGCAGTAAATAGGTACCTGGGTACCGCCATTGTACCTACTTGTGAATAAAAATTATTTTTATTATTATTATATTATATTATTATTATTATTATTATTATTATTAATTATCATTAAGACGAAAAAGATGTTTTTGTGTTGACCAGATCACACACTAGAAGGTGAAGGGACGACGACGTTTCGTTCCGTCCTGGACCATTCTCAAGTCGATTGAGAATGGTCCCGGACGGACCGAAACGTCGTCGTCCCTCACCTTCTAGTGTGTGGTCTGGTCAACATACTTTAGCCACGTTATTGTGACTCCTCGCCTGCAAGATGTTTTTGTATTTGTCGATAACCGAGGAGCCCTTAATTCCGTAAACAGTGGAAATCCAATCTTCATGCCCATAGTTAAGGACTGTAAGAAAACGATAAATGAGATACAGCTGAAAGGTCACAAAGTGAAATTCACGTGGATTCCATCTCGTTGCAATAGCGCTCATTGAGGTGGCGGATGACCTGGCCAAGCGAGCCACATCAAAACCACCACACAAGTTGACATTGTATGTGTTTCAACAGTGTGACAATAAGAAGCAAAATTATAAATAATCAGGCACGAGCAAAAGTGGCGAGGAGAGGTATAATGTATGAGAGAAGTCAAACCATACAACACTACGAGTTCAAGTATATTTATTGAGAGAAGGAAAAATACATCTCAAAGGGATAGAGTAGCTTAGGCTATTTCTACCCCCCCTGCAACAATACATGTGAGTCAAAACACCCGTCCATTTAACTTACGGTAAAAGGAGAAATGCTTGGAGTGACTGTACACATGTGGCTCAGGCTTGGCTACAAATATCCAAGGATATTTGGATTGTTGTGATTGGATGAGTGAGATAAGGATTGTTCCGGAACAAATAGCCTGGATGTGTCTCAATGGAAAGATTTATGATATTGTGGAGAGATATAAGAATCTTGCATCAAGATTGTTGTAACTTTGTTGAATTGTTTATCCATACATTAAACGAAAATCAGGAGGAAGATAAACATAGACAAGGACTCGCTATCACTTCAAGACGATCTTAATAGGGTTTTGAAATGGTCAAAAGATTGGCAGATGCAGTTTAATGCTGACAAATGTAAGGTTTTAAGGCTAGGAATTGATGATAGTTACAAGATACGGGGTAGATGGTGTTGAGATTGCGAAAGGGATCTGGGAGTTATGATTAGTAGGAATTTAAAACAAAAAAAATCAATGCATAAATATTCGTAATAAAGCAAATAGGACATTGAGATTTATTAATCGAAGCATTACTAATAAGACACCTGGTGTTGTTCTTCAGCTATATCTTGCTCTGGTTAGATCCCATTTACATTATGCAGTTCAGTTTTGGTCGCCGTACTATAGAATGGATACAAATTCACTAGAACACGTTCAGCATAGGATGACAAAGTTAATCCCGCAAATTAGAAACCTCTCATATGTAGAAAGACTGACAGAACTTAAATTACAATCACTGGAAAGGCGAAGAGTTAGGAGTGACATGATAGAGGTGTTTACTGATTCGGTAACAGGATTGTTGATTTGTGGAACCAATTACCGCGTAAAGTGGAGGTGAGGGTCCGTTAATTGTTTAAAGCGTGGGCGTGGGCTGAACAATACGCTATGCGTATTAGTGGCTTTAGGTATTGTATGCACTAGCTCTATCTATAAATCCAACATTATGTTTGCAACACATCATCTATGTATGTACTTTTCCAGAATAAAAATGTGAATTTTGAATTTGACATGTATGTGGGTGGGATATTGGGTGGTTATAAATAGGAGCTGCCTCGTATGGGCCAATAGGCTTTTTGCAGTTACCTATATTCTTGTTCTTATGTATTAGGTGATAGGAAAGGTGCCGAAGCTGTAAATGCCAAAACTGTTAAATAATAAAATCCAGCTGGAAAAACTCATCAAGGTAAATAGGAACAGCCTCGTATGGGCCAATAGGCTTTTTGCAGTTACCTTTATTCTTGTTCTTATGTATTAGGTGATAGGAAAGGTGCCGAAGCTGTAAATGCCAAAACTGTTAAATAATAAAATCCAGCTGGAAAAACTCATCAAGGTAAATAGGAACAGCCTCGTATGGGACAATAGGCCTTCTGCAGTTACCTTAATTCTTATGTTGTTATATAACACAATGATGTTATATAAAAACATAAAGTTCAGGTTCATGATACAGGTTCAGGAGCCTGTACATCAATTGATTGACAGCTGAGGGGCGGGACCAAATATCAAAATCAAAAATCCAAATCCAAATCAAAATGTTTATTCAGGTAAAGTACACACATACAAGATGAGATACAAACATTGATGGATTTATTGATAGAGCTAGTACACGCAAAGCCTAAAGCCACTATTACGCAAAGCGTTTCGGGCAGAAATAGTCAAAGCTTAGTCCCATAAGCACAACTAGGCGAGTCCATTGGCATATTTGCGTGTGCGCCATCTATGTTTTGACAGCAGCACTAGAAATTAACCTCACGTTATTCTATGAGCAATACATGAGTGTTATGGTCAGTTGCTAGTCTATATATGTTTCTGGACAACGTAAGTGATTTGTGGTTTGTTGCGGGCCGAGATCAGTAGTAACTATTTGACCTGTGTTGGGGGAGGATGTGTTGAGGTGTGGTTGACTAGCGGGTAAGTAGTGAGTCTTGAATTAGTTTTTTAAGCGCGTCTTTGTAATTCATTTGTGGTAATCACTAATTTTAGGCTGTTTGGTTGGGCTTTACTTAAGATTTGATGGGTGTCGATAGTAATATAACGGTGGAGGGGAGGAATTGTGTAGGCGGAAGTAAATTACTTGCGTAGGCTACGTATGGTTTCAGACGTAATTGATAAGAGCGCCAGTAGCTCTAGTGGCGCTGATAAGGCCAGGAAGTCACGGTCAATTTCACCTTTTTAAAAGCGGTTTAAACAGTGCGGTTTCATAGGCTTACACCTATGGGGGAAAGTTTGTCCTGGCAACCACGTTAAAGACGCTTTGTCTGATTGTTTTGAGCATTTAACAATTCTCTTGAGCAGAGGCCGGCCCTTTAATTACGCCTAACGTGCGGCTTGACTTTTTAAAGTGTCCTTGTCCGTTATGGACAAAATCTAAAAGGACTTGTATCGCAGAGATTGGGCAAAGTTTGTGTATTTAAAACTGTAAGTGATAATGAAGATAACTAGATTTTTTATTCTGTATTTACTAAGTTCAGCCGAACAAGTCTGTCTGGGGGAGGACAAGTTGGCGGATGCTTTTTATTTTTTTAAAGAAATGGTAACTCTAGTCGGCCAGGGTGCTTAAAGAATGCAAAAGGCAGCTTTGTGAAGTTTCATATTAGTCAGGCAGGCAGTATTAGTCTTGTAAAGGCGCTAATGTGGTACCAGTTTTAAAGTAAAATAAAAAATTTGGGAATTTTTAGAGCTATCTAAGGATTAATTTCTTTGTCAAATTAACGGCCAGTTAGCTTGGTCTATTGTAGGGAAGTTACTTGAATCTTTTAAACTGCAAATATTTCTATTCGTATTGAAAAATAAATACATAATGTTTTTGTATTGTATTCAGATCGTTTCTGAGAGCAGAGACGGATTCCCCAAGAGATAAGACAGCTGAAACATCGGGAAGAAACGGAGGAGCCCAGTATTAAAAAGACCTCTACATGGAAAGTTGTAAAGGACAGGGGTCTTAAGACTTTGACAAGGCCGCCTACAGACGCCATAAGGACGGCAAATTCATTTGCCGTGTTGGAGGAAGTGCTGTGGTGTGCCTACAGTTCACTCTGAACGGAAATCGGCGAGGAGCGGCGGAGCGCAGACCCCTCAGGGTGCTCGGAAAATTAAGGTACCGAAGTGAATTTTTGTGAGGTTCTCAGGTGAGGTATTTAGACAGGACGTTTTGTGCCAGAGATAAGGGGAACAGGTTAAGGGTCTGCTATCCGGGAGCTGGAATTGGAGATACAGTATTGTTAACATGAAAGATTATGGGAACAAATCCATTACTTGTATTAGTGGACGTGTTGTTGGACGAGTTAGGAGTGAGGAGCTAAAAGAAATTTAACAAAGCCATAGAATTAGGAGCAAGGGAGGAATCCCGATCATATGTGGCATTCTTCAAAGAGCGTTGGGAATGAGTGGTTGTCGAGGGCACTTGGTGTCAATTGCCGGCTGGAAAGATATTACAAATCAAATGCAATATCTTTCATAGACAACTGGGAACACTTCTGTGGAAGAAATGAAATGTATGCTCGTGATGGGGTGAATCTATCGAGAGCTGGGGCTGTTGCGAATTCGTTGGAACCAATGGTTAGGCATTTGTTTGGGTTTAAACTGTTAGTAGTGGTATGGGAATTGATAGGGAGGAAGGAGGTAATAAAAATTTTGTTTGTGAAACAAATTGTCAGAATGATCAGGGAAAGAAAAAGGCCTCGATAACAATTCACTTAAGGTATATTACATTAACAGAAGTCTAAGAAACAAATAGTTAAATGCTCATATCTCTACAGAGTAGATATTATTGCACTTACAGAAACATGGCTGAATGTAGAAAATGGAGAACTATTAGCTGAATATAAAAAATGGATTTCTAATATTTCAGATGTATAAGACGAGGGGGAGTAGCCATGTATGTTGGACAATTTGAAATGTAGTCTCAAAGGGAATCAAAATTGAGCCCCACAAACTATTTAGATAGAATTAAACGAAAAAGCAAATATTAAGATATATATAGGCTACCAAATTTAGACAGAATGGAAGCAAAGCATCTATGGGATGAAATGTCTAAAACATCTAGATCTGTCATAGGCGAATTTAAAGTTAGTGGAATAAACTGGTTGAACAAAACGGAATAATGAAGCGGTAGACTTTCTATAATTGAAGATTGCTTTCTTACCCAACATTAAGGAACCAACGCGGGGAAGTAATATTGTAGTGTTAACAGGGAAACGCAAAGGAAATGGAAATAAGGAGTGAGCTAGGGAACGGTGATCATAAAGAAATCAGATTTAGCATAAAATGGAATAGATCTGTAGAAAATTGTTAGTGCCTGATTTTCGAAAAGGTGATTTAAATAGCCTAAATTTTTTTGGGTCAAATAGATTGGAATGTCTTGGATGAGGTGTAGGCTAGACGTGAACCCAGCGACTGGTGACGTAAAAAGGGATTTGGATGTAGATTCAAAATAACCTATTTAAAAATATTCTAAGCAAAGCCCAGGAACGTAGTATACCATATAAGTTGAATAGATAGAATACTAATGGTCCAAAGTTGATAACAAATGATCTGAAGAACCTTAAAGGTAAAGTGTGGTACAAAAGGATTAAGAATGGGGAAGTTGGTTTAGAACAGGAATTCGGACAACTGGTTAGAAATGCTAGAGATAAGGAAAGCAAAAAGAAACTACAAAGTTCGCATAGCAGGGCAAGTGAAGACAAATCCTAAAAGTTTTTTTTGTTATATCGAACTAAAACTAGGGAAAGGATAGGGCCATTAAAAACTTACAGGTCACATAACGAATAATGACGAAGAGTAGTATTTTAAATAAATATTTTATCTTTACTAAAGAGGAACTTGACATGCCTTCAGCCGAACAAGTATGTGGGTGGGGTCGAGGACAGGTTGAATAGTTTAGCAATTACCAGTGAGGACATAATTAAAAAAATGGTAAAACTAAAACCAAACAAATCGCCAGGGCTGGATGAAGTGTTTGTCAGGGTGCTTGAAGAATGCAAAGAGCTTTCAGAGCCACTGTAACATATTTAATAAATGGGTAGTGCCAGTCGTGGAAGGTAGCTAATGTGGTACCAATTTGTAAAGAGATAATCACTTGTCAAACTATCTGCCAATTAGCCTAACGTCTACTGTGGGAAAGTTGTTTGAATCGATAATTGCAAATACAACTTGTTTTTATCTAGAAAAACATAAATTAATAGTCGCAACATGGTTTTACAAATGGCCATTCATGTTTAACAAATTTGGCATCTTTTATTCCAGTATAGTTAAGGCAGTCGATAGTTGTAAAGATTGTGATGTGTACCTTGACTTTAGCAAAGCTTTTGATAGTGCCACATGAAAGACTGACTATATAAAGAGGCTCGTGGTATTGGGGGGTGCTATATTAAGTTGGATTAGGGCATGGCTATTCCAAAGGAAACGGTATAAATGGGGTTAAGTCAGAATGGGATAATGTTAGAGTACCTCAGGGCTCTGTCCTTGGACCTCTGTTGTTTATAATATATATATATAAATGATTTGGATTCAGGTTTGAGTAGCAACATCTGCAAATTTGCAGATACAAAAATCGGTAGAGAAATTAACAGACTGGTTATCACTTAGTTTATCTAAATAGGGTTTTGAAATGGTCAAAAGATTGGCAGATGCAGTTTAATGCTAATAAATGTAAAGTTCTGAGGCTAACTAATGATAGTTAAAAGATATGAGCTTGATGGTGTTGAGATTGCAAAGTAGGATTGCGAAAGGGATCCGAGTTAGGATTAGTAAGCTTTTTAAAACTAAAGGATCAATGCATGAATGTTCGTAATAAGGCAAATAGGACACTGGGATTTATTAATCAAAGCGTTAGTAACAAGACACCTGGTGTTCTTCAGCTATATCTTGCTCTGGTTAGGCCCCATTTAGATAATGCAGTTAAGTTTTGGTTGGCGTACTATAGAATGAATATAATTCCCTTGAACGTGTCCAGCGTAGGATGACTAGGTTAATTCCCCAAATTAGAAATCCTTCATAAGAAGAAAGATTAACAAAGCTAAAGTTGAATTTACTGGAAACGTGAAGTTAGGGGTGACATGGTATTAAAAGTATCAACACAAGACATAACACGAAACAATGGGTATGAATTGGACAAGTTTAGATTTAGTTAAGAGTTTGAGAAAAACTGGTTCGGTAACAGGGTTGTTGATTTGTGGAACCAATTACAGCGTTACGTGGAGGTGGGGTCCCGAGATTTTCAAGCGTGGGTTAGACATGTTTGAGTGGGATTGGGTGGTTATAGATAAGAGCTGCCTCGTGTGGGCTAGTGGGCCTCCTGCGGTTGCCTTGGTTCTTATGAATTGCATAGCTTTACTATTCGCTGTTCATGGTGTAACACTTGTATAGTTGATGCAATAGTGATAAGGTTTGTGGTGTGTGCCTTGACTTTAGCAAAACTTTTTTTTTGATAGTGCCACATGGAAAAATTGATTAAAAGGCTAAATATTGGATGCTGTATTAAGTTTAGAGCATTGCTATACCAAAGTAGTTGGTATAAATTGTGTTAAAGGCAATATTGTAAGTAGTGCCTCAAGGCTATTCTGGGACCTCGGTTGAGGATGTTGGAGCAGGAATAATTGCAGAATTGCAAAATAAAAAAATCGGGAAATACACTTGCTGACACTTGGAGAGGATAGTTTTGAAATGGTAAAGATTGCCAGATGCCGTCTAGTGCTGATAAATACAAGGTTTTGAGGCTAGGAAATGATCGTACAGATAAGAGCTAGATGGCATGGATTACAAAAGGGAACAGAGTTGTGGTGATAAAAAATGCATAAATGTTAATTAGGGAAATGGGACAGTGATTTGTCAAAGCACTGGTAATAAAATGCCTGGTATTGTTCTCCAGGAATCTTAAATAAATTAAATAAATGTTTATTTAGGTAAGGTACATACATAAAAGCAGTTTTACAAAAATTTATATTTATAGCTAGTACATAAAATGCCTAAAGCCACTATTACATAGTTTCGGGCAGGAAAAACATTAAAGACTAAAACTTAATACTAATTGAGGTTAAAGTATAAAATGTCTAACAATTACAAAAAGTAAAAAAAGGGGAACATGGCTGAAAAGGCAGCACAAATAAAATTAGGTTGTCAAACAGCGTTTTTTAAGACATGGGTTGACAATATAGGGGTAAAGGTAGGTTACAGGGAATTTATTAGGTAGTGTTTAGTTTTCATCTTAAACTGGTTGAGAGGTAGTCTGACATAATTGGGAAGGTCATTCCACATTCTGGGTCCCTTGATTTGTAGAGCATTTCTAGTTTGTCATACTCTTGGAATATCATAAGTTTCTGGTGTGGTGCTCATGGGTTCTGTTAAAACCTTCAATGAAGCTTTTGAGGTCGGGATTGGCATTAGTTCAGAATTTTATATATAACACACATCAGAGATTGTGCAGTGACTAATATCTAAAATATTCTAAGATTTGAGTAGGGGTACGGAGTGATGTCTGGGGCCAGAGTTGGATTTTGTCCTAATAGCAGTTTTGTGTTGAGTAATTAGGACGTAAATGTTTTTGGGTAGTAGAACCCCAAACAAATAACATAATTGAGATATGGATAGATGGAGTAATAGTCACCAGGGCAGGGTGAGGTACATGTCTGATTTTGGAAAGAATGCAAACAGTTTTTGAAACTTTTTGAGATATTAAGAATGTGTCCCTGGAAATTTAGCTTTGGGTAAATGAGAATGCAAAGGACTTTGCCATCTATTACAAATTTGGGTAGTTTTTTATTTAGATTTATTTGATTAGAAGATTTATTGCCAAACAGAACAAAGTCTTGTCAATGTTAAGGGCGAGTTTGTTGGCAGTTGGCCAAAGATGGACTTTATTTAGCTCGTTATTCACTGGCATTTAGAGCAAAGGGGTCAGGATTGGAGTAAATGAAGGTTGTGTCGTAAGCAAATAGAATTGGTTTGAGGTGTTGGGAGGCATTTGGAAGGTCATTAATGTAGAAGAGAGGAGGGCCAAGTATGCTGCCCTGAGGAACACCGATGTTGATGGGTAGGAGAAATTGAATTATTCACAAACGTACTAGAGCCTCTTAGTAAGATTTGAGGTATTGCAGGGAGTGTCCTGTACTCCTGCATCTTGGTCTTGTTAGCCCCATTTAGATGATGCAGTTCTGGTTGCCATGCTAGAATGGCTATAAAATAATGCATCCAACATAGGAAGAGTTAATCCTATAAATTGGAAACGTGTCGTATGAAAAATTGAAAAGGCCTAAATGCCTGCCTCTAAAAAGGCAAAGAATTAGTGACATGATAGGTGTAAAAGTGGACAAAAGGGAATATTAATGGGGTATTAAGAGTGCACAAGATGACTCTGAAACAAGGGGTATGAATTAGATAGTTTAGATTTAGAAAAGACCTGGGTAAATACTAGTTCGACAAAGATTGTTTGGTAGAACAAATTAATGCGTAGCAATGTGGAAGTGGGATCCCTAGATATATCCACAAGGGCCGTGACAAGGATTCTTACCTGCATCAAAGAGCATCCCAGATGCTGCTGTAATAGACTGAGCACATGGTAAAATCTTTTACCATGTTGCAGCTCGGTCGATTAAGGCAGCATCTGGGATGCTCTTTGACGCAGGCTAGAATCCTCGTCACGGCCCTTGTGGATTTGTTAATTTGATGCTTCACGTATCTTCCAGTGTTGTGATTCCTAGATAGTTTAAATTGAAGGTTAATTGATTAGTAAGAGTGGATGGTTATAAGCTGCCTTGTATGGGCCAACAGCCCTTCTGCTGTTACCTTCATTTATGTTCTAACCTGCTTAGGCCTAAT
This sequence comes from Procambarus virginalis, assembly GCA_020271785.1. NCBI lineage: Eukaryota > Metazoa > Arthropoda > Malacostraca > Decapoda > Cambaridae > Procambarus > Procambarus virginalis. The sequence continues at coordinate 4,935,547 of WNGS01039543.1, forward strand.
TTTAATCGCAAGCCAACATGGCTATTAACTAGAAAGTTTGTTTATATAATTCAGTTTAGTGAAAGCCAAAGCTGATAGCAATGTATACTGATGACTGAAGTTAAATAGGTGTTGCCTCGCCATATCAAAGCTTTAATCTTGGTAATCTAGTTTACAGCAGCCCTTACTTAAGGATTTAATTTCCTGTTCCTATTGTCCTCCAAAATCTTGGTAAACTGGCTACTCTCGATGACTAAAGCTAGTGTAATGTGCAGACAAGATGGTTCCTTGCCATGTTAGGAACTAACAATTGTACATTGTTTTATAACAGCTGTTTTGCCTCTACTTGTCAAATCCTGTATTGTAGAATATGGGTGTAGACCAAAGGGTGAGACTTTTAGCAGTGAAATGTTAGTATTGGGCATGGCTTCTGCAGCTATTGGCCGGCCCCCCTGCCTGTGGGTATTTAACATTGAGCAGGGCTGGCATGCAGTTTATAGGCTTAATGTTCATGCAAACTATTTGGTGGCTTAATCTTCATAAACGTGGTGTGCTGCATGGGCCACTTTCTGTTAGCTGTCTACTTTTTGTAGGCTGGCCCCTTGTTCGGAATCTGTGCTCTACCCACTTAGCTATGGAGCTGCTTATGCTAGTTTGCAGTATTACAGGCATACAGCCTAATTTTCAAGCCTTGTTCGGCTTGAAAAAGGAGGAAGCAGGAACAGCTTGTATTACCTTTTTGAAGTCTCTTTAGGGGAAAATAGATGTGGGACAGTGCTTGAATATTGAGCAGTGGTGGTATCTCTGGATTTGAAGAATATTAATTAAAATATTTTATGGCACGCTATTAATTAAAATTTGGTTATGGTTTAAAAATTAGGTCTTTGCATAATTTCCATACTTGTTGCTTTCTACTATGGGTAGAGTTTGTCCTTAAACAGACTTAATTGCCATTCAAAAGTACAGTACATGTAATTTAACACCGTTAAAAATATTGCGTTCTGGTGCCCCGTTGAAAACTGATCCACTGTTTTTAAATGTTTTAAGTGATTTTCATGTCTTACATTAATTTACTCTAAATTCC
>WNGS01039543.1:4936663-4967127 GCA_020271785.1 Procambarus virginalis
TGTCATTAATGTGCATTTACAAAGGTGAAATGCAATTCTTCGATCACTTTATGTAGGGCATACGTAAATCTGTGTATCCAGTATTTACGTATGTAGGTTAGCTTAGCATTTTAAAAGTACCGAATCACCTTCTGTGGTTGATTGTTCAATAAATCCCTGAACAATATGTTTAACTGATCTCTAACCCTGTCCATGGAGGACAGAAGAAAATGTATATATGCTGGTTAGCATTGTAAATGTGTGGCCACGTCTGTGGTAGAAAATAATAATAAAAAAATCTCCGGGGGGGTTGATGGTGGGAAGGCTCTGGAGGTGTGGGTGGCCCACACTCTGGGGCTTCTTCAACAGACGATCTAGACGCTTATTATGTCTATACACGGGCGAAATATACGGAACATATTTGAACGTGTGTGATCATTCGGCGTCTTTTCGATTCGATTTGTTATAATGCGAGTCTTTAAGCCGTTCCTTTAGGATTGAAATCAGCTTATTGTGATGGCAGCTAATCAGACTTTATTTAATCTTCTTACTCGCTAGTTCAAGGAGACGTATTCTCGTTATCCTGCGTTAATGACTTGCGACCTTCTCTTTGTAGCGTCAGAGGCTGTAAAGCCTCTGTGAAGAGATCCAGGCCAAGTAATTAAGTCTCAGACACAAGGAGCAGCAGCTAGCTGGTTGTCCGCCAGCCAGGCAACACTCCACTTCTCTTCCCCACAGCAAACAAAGAAGAGGGTGGAGGGGTGGGGAAGAAGAGGGGGGTGGAGGGTGGGGGGAAGTGGGGTGGGGAAGAAGGAGGTGGATATGAAGGAAGATGAGAGAAGGGGGAGAGGGAGGAGGGGTAAAGAAGCCACCCACTCCCAAACAAAAATAATAACCTTGCAACTTTAGCAATTTCAACACTAGGCCTACTAAGTTCACGGACGTAGGCGTGTCATTAAGCTTAACGACTAATTTTCCCCGCACACCTATTAGCTGAGAAACAGTTCCTCATCTTTTATAAACAAAAACAAAAGTATAAAACCTAACAGAACACAACCTAACCTAACGTAGCATAGGCTAATCCTATCCAACCTAACGTAGCATAGCCTAACCCTATCCAACCTAATGATACAGTCTGAATTAGAAAACGAGCTGTGTACAAAACGTCTGTGTTTACGTCTTGACAATTCACCAGGGGAACAAACTTGGCTTCTGAGCTGACTCTTAAACTCAAATTCACAAATACACGTATAATGTTGGCAGCTCTTAACCTCAAATACACGTATAATGTTGGCAGCTCTTAACCTCAAATACACGTATAATGTTGGCAACTCTTAACCTCAAATACACGTATAATGTTGGCAACTCTTAACCTCAAATACACGTATAATGTTGGCAACTCTTAACCTCAAATACACGTATAATGTTGGCAACTCTTAACCTCAAATACACGTATAATGTTGGCAACGAGCAAATATTCCAAAACATTACTTGCAAAGATGCAACGAATGACAGAAGAACTTGAAGAATTTGAGTCTCTTGAGGATGACATCTGTCATGCACTCTAAACTAACCACAGCTCACCCTAAACCTTACGTCCCTCTCTCTTTCTCAACTCTTTCAATTTAGCTGTAAAATCAGTAATCATGAGTGGATATAATGCTTAGAAATGAGGACATAATAAGATAAATTGGAGTGATTAAAGGAAGGTGGGAATACCATTGGAAATAACCCACAGTTTTCATACATCCTTTGTATTATAATACATCATCATTGTATTAACCATAGTAATTACTAACATTACTAATTCGATTCGATTCAACTAATCGACTAATCAAGATCGATTCAACTAACCCCTTATTTTGCTATCAATTAGTTCATATTATTATAGCATATTGAGGTGCATTTTCTTCTAATTATTCTTATATAGTCAATTTAATTTACATTTATATTATTATTACTTTGGCGAAGAACCAGCGCCAAATAATACTAGCGGATAACTTGTCTTTTAGCATGTAACCCCCCATTTTGGGTGAGTGTATTTGACTCATAATATACACTCCCTTTAATATTCAATACATTATTAATTAAGAACATCCATAGGACACCAGTTTATGGATTTAATTTCAATACACTTGCTCTCCTTAGTTTTCCACTTTTTCACAAAAAGTGGTGGTCTTTCGTAGCTATCGAAAATAGTATCAATTTTAAATAAATTATATGAGTCAAGTTTTCCCACACTGACTCACCACTACACCAAGGACCTGGCTCTTTGTATATGGGATTCGTGTTTATACTAAGGACCAGGCTTGTGTTTACACTAAGGACCAGGCTTGCATTTACACTAAGGACCAGGCTTGCATTTACACTAAGGACCAGGCTTGCATTTACACTAAGGACCAGGCTTGCATTTACACTAAGGATCAGGCTTGCATTTACACTTAGGACCAGGCTTGCATTTACACTAAGGACCAGGCTTGCATTTACACTAAGGACCAGGCTTGCATTTACACTAAGGACCAGGCTTGCATTTACACTAAGGACCAGGCTTGTCTTAACAAAATGACCAGCTCTTCATTACATCAAATTACACCCGTCAAGTCAAGTTCTTCAGCCCGTTCTCTTGATCTGCCAGTACATAACATAAAGCACAAAGGGCTAACCAAAGCAGACACGCACGAATCCAAGCAGCCTACCCAACCCATCCAAACAGATTCATAGAAACTGTGGATATTTGTGAGCCGCAACGTTTTCATAGTACTTTATTATTTGTTCGTTGGGGGAAATAACAAATATAATGAAAACGTAGCTACTGAGAGGATGTGTTGACCTTCAAGGGTAAACACACGGATGGTGACGTCCTGCGCGCGCAGACATTCCTGCTGGAAGATAAAATTACCCGCCATCTATAGGGGAATATATAAAGAGCATTGCCTCCCTAGGGAGCACTTTACGGGCTATTCATGCCCATGCCACATCTTGGGTGGCTTAATCTTTATCAATCAATCAATCCTGGGGAGCTAGTCTCTCTCTCTTAGTGCTCTTGGATCACCTTAGCCTCTCGCAACGTCGTCTGCTGCTAGCCTACGTCATGTTGTTGTTGTTGTTAAAGATTCGCTACCTGGAACAAAGTTCCAAGTAGCACGGGCTATGGTGAGCCCGTAGTAGATGTTCCTACGTGATGTGCCGGATGCTGTGGTGGTATGGTAGTTGTATTCCACCAGTAATTACTCATCCTTTATTTTTATTGCGTTTATTACCGAGTGTATATATATATGGTACATTTTTCATATTATTTTCTTCACCTCTGAAGGGTATGATCGCCATGTGTTCTCAGGTGCCATTTACATAATATTTCAGTAAATTGTTTTAATTATTTATTTGATTTTCTTTTGTTTCTACCTGCGACTTACACACTGCAAGGGCCAAAGCAGCATTATTTTGTTTATTTGTGTGACGGAGAGCCATACCACCTTGGCTCTGTATAGCTGCAATACCACAACCTGTCACAGGTTGTTCACCATCAGTTCAAACGATGTGTTTCCAGCAATGGTAGCTGTGTTAGGGCAGATATCATTGTCTGTAGGTGGCGTTGAGGTGTCTGTTGGGTCAGCCTCAAGGATGGGTTGGTTTATTTGTGCAAAGAATGTAGTTAGGAGCTGTTACCTAGCAGTAAAATAGGTACCTGGGTGTTAGTCAGCTGTCACGGGCTGCTTCCTGGGGGTAGAGGCCTGGTCGAGGACCGGGCCACGGGGACACTAAAAAGCCCCGAAATCATCTCAAGATAACCTCAAGATAGGAGTCGGTCCAGCGTCTTTTCTAGTGCATTTTCAATGCAAGTGACACGAGTTTTAATAAGATCAGGACTCGGCTGTACATTTTGTGGGAGAGGATTGGACTCTGTGGGGTGCAGGATTGTCAGTGACAGACATATCAGGTACACACAAAGGTTGTGGTCGAGTGTGAGGTAGCGGTTAATGATGGACTGAGTTAGGTTGTTTCAATACACTACTGTATTGCAGGTTGTTGGTAGGGAGAACCTTAGTTTTTGCTGCTATGTGTGAAGGACATTGTTTGAATGTATTGTCATGATCGCCACCACAGTTTGAGCTATGTTCTAAAAACCTGTACCATTTTTAGATGGTCAACATTCTAATAACATAGAATTATTATCAACATCACTTAACTCTAGTATCTTTGATCCCACTAAATCTATGTTGGTGTATGCAATTTTCAGGAACACGTTTCACTTTATTCTTCACTTCCCCTTTCTCTAGCGATTTTGTTGGTTTGTCTTTTTGTACCATTTTACTGGTCTGCCTGCCCCTGTCACTTTGTATAAAAAAAATGATTTCTTCATTCCTACACTCATTTGTTTGTTTGATATGTTGCAGGATCATGCAACATATCTGATGCACAGTGTTGTGTGTAATGGGAACCAAAACATTTCCCACATTTAATGTGTCTGTTGAAGCTTTTCGAAGATATGGTTGGAGCCGGTCGGCCGAGCGGACAGCACACTGGACTTGTGATCCTGTGGTCCCGGGGTCGATCCCGGGCGCCGGTGAGAAACAATGGGCAGAGTTTCTTTCACCCTATGCCCCTGTTACCTAGCAGTAAAATAGGTACCTGGGTGTTAGTCAGCTGTCACGGGCTGCTTCCTGGGGGTGGAGGCCTGGTCGAGGACCGGGCCGCGGGGACACTAAAAAGCCCCGAAATCATCTCAAGATGGTTAAAATCGTTCTTCTGGTACAAAGATTTTTGGTTTAATGAGATATTCAGATGTTTTCATCAATATTCTTTGGACGGTTGTCAATTCCAACTATTCCGCCCCTCCCTCACAAGGGGGCGAAGGCGTGGCTGAATGGACAGCGCTTGGGATTCGTAATCCCAGGGCCCGGGTTCGATCCCGGCCGCCGGCGGAAACAGATGGGCACAGTTTCTTTCATCCTGATGTACCTGTTACCTAGCAGTAAATAGGTACCTGGGTACCGCCCATTGTACCTACTTGTGAATAAAAATTATTTTTATTACTTTTATTATTATTATTATTATTATTATTATTATTATTATTATTATTATTATTATTATTAAGACGAAAAAGATGTTTTTGTGTTGACCAGATCACACACTAGAAGGTGAAGGGACGACGACGTTTCGGTCCGTCCTGGACCATTCTCAAGTCGATTGAGAATGGTCCGAGACGGACCGAAACGTCGTCGTCCCTTCACCTTCTAGTGTGTGGTATGGTCAACATACTTTAGCCACGTTATTGTGACTCCTCGCCTGCAAGATGTTTTTGTATTTGTCGATAACCGAGGAGCCCTTAATTCCGTAAACAGTGGAAATCCAATCTTCATGCCCATAGTTAAGGACTGTAAGAAAACGATAAATGAGATACAGCTGAAAGGTCACAAAGTGAAATTCACGTGGATTCCATCTCGTTGCAATAGCGCTCATTGAGGTGGCGGATGACCTGGCCAAGCGAGCCACATCAAAACCACCACCACAAGTTGACATTGTATGTGTTTCAACAGTGTGACAAATAAGAAGCAAAATTATAAATAATCAGGCACGAGCAAAAGTGGCGAGGAGAGGTATAATGTATGAGAGAAGTCAAACCATACAACACTACAAGTTCAAGTATATTTATTGAGAGAAGGAAAAATACATCTCAAAGGGATAGAGTAGCTTAGGCTATTTCTACCCCCCCTGCAACAATACATGTGAGTCAAAACACCCGTCCATTTAACTTACGGTAAAAGGAGAAATGCTTGGAGTGACTGTACACATGTGGCTCAGGCTTGGATACAAATATCCAAGGATATTTGGATTGATGTGATTGGATGATTGAGATAAGGATTGTTCCGGAACAAATAGCCTGGATGTGTCTCAATGGAAAGATTTATGATATTGTGGAGAGAGTAAGAATCTTGCATCAAGATTGTTGTAACTTTGTTGAATTGTTTATCCATACATTAAACGAAAATCAGGAGGAAGATAAACATGGACAAAGGACTCGCTATCACTTCAAGACGATCTTAATAGGGTTTTGAAATGGTCAAAAGATGGCAGATGCAGTTTAATGCTGACAAATGTAAGGTTTAAGGCTAGGAATTGATGATAGTTACAAGATACGGGTAGATGGNGAAATGCGCTTTAGCCGTTTTCGAAAATTTGAACTTCATCCTATTTTTTTTATAATGCCTAATACAAAATAATGTATAATAAAAGTATTTTGCACGAGGAGGAATAATTAAAATATATATTAGGTTGATGCGATTTAAGATCAAACTTGAGCCTGCAATTCCGTTGTATGTAAGTCCAGACTTTTTAAAGTTAAGACCTGCTTTCCAAGTCTGTTTTCATAAATACATTAATATTGATCTTATTTATCTGCAAGAAAATGTATTTTAGACCATACTAAACCACACATTCTACCCTAACAGACCCTAACGAGGTCGATGCCGTACAGTTTACCTAATCGTTTAAACCTAGGTCATCCGATGGGACTAATTTTACCTAATCGTACATAAGCCTACAGAACACGTTGGGCTTTGATCACCTAAATCTGCATTCAATCCAAATTGCTGCTAATTGAGCCATATGATTAATTTAACTTTGTCCTTTCAAGAAAACTATATCAATAAAATGCTTCTAAATAACACTATCGACATCTAACTAAATGAACATAATTGGCGACAATATTCACCTGTTCATCAATGAACACAATTCTTGAATTTACACCAATAAGATCGTGGGGAAGGGATTGCGTTGTTACAAACGAATGGCGTTAGTTAGCAGCCGCGTCCAACAGCCTGGTTGATCAGTCCAGCAACCAGAAGGCCTGGTCGACGACCGGGCCGCGGGGACGCTAAGCCCCGGAAGCACCTCAGGTAACCTCAAGGTAAGGTAGTGGGTGAAAACTGGCATACTTTGTAGGTAAATGAAAATATCTGGAAACAATCTTTCTCACTTCCATTGCCACTTTCCAATCAATCTTTAAGCTGTCAATTGTATATCCAATAAACTGATATATTTCCTACATCGTTTAATAATGCTATTTTGCAGGTTGCTCCTGAAGAACGTGCAAAGGCATTTTACTGCCCGAATCCACTCAGTAAAACACCTAACTTATTGGACCCGCTAATTTTTTTTTAACATGTATTGTCTAAAGCGCACGCGAGAAATATATATTATTACAGAAGGAACATATTACATACATAAAATATTACAGACTCGTTCCAAATCTGCACACTGAAATAACTTCACACGAGACCAAGAAACATGGCAGGAAGTGCACAATTGCCCCTCTGAAAAGCAAGAGGGCTTTTGCTTTAACGCTGAGACAGTATGCTGACCACCGTCTCAGCCGTAAAAAGCCTACGTATGCTGAGATAATTCTCTCAACATCACGACGGTTCAACATGCTCCTTAAAAACATATTCAACAAAACTAGCCCCTCTCTCAATCACGGTGTTTACAAGAACATGATAAACACCTCCAAAGAACACCTGATCAAGCGAACTGTGATTCATACGTCAGGCTGCGAACACGGAACCAACACTACATACCTTAATTTCAACCCTTAACTTTACCTATATCTGCTATTAATCCTAATTTGAATAAACTTCTTAATACTATTTATCGTCTTAACTAATGCTTCACCTATTATTATAACCCAATTTATCACAGCAAGCAATTATTTATATTTAAAGTAGAATTAACTTCAAATCTCCTTTTGTCGAAGCCAATACTCGCTAAAAGACTGACGTTGGATATTTAAGAAGAAATATTACGATTATATTACGAAAAAAACTTAATTTTCAATTGTTATTTGGTTAATAAGTTAAGTTACCCTTCTACAAAAAATTAATTTGCTAGGCTACGTAAGCTCTAATGATATTTTTCAAGTAAGCCAAAATGCTTCAAAAAAAACATGACAAGGCTTCATCATAAACAGAGAGGGGGGCATCAGGGGAAAGCGCCAAGCCATTACATCTATGAAGCACTGGGAAGGGGTCAGGATAAGGATTTTGGGATGAGACGAGAGAAAGGAATGTTGCCAAACCACTTGGACGGTTGGGGAGTGAACGCCGACCTGCATGACGCCAGACCGTCGCTCTACCATCCAGCCCAAGTGGTTGTTTGGCATAAACAAAGGCCAAAAGTCCATTCCATGCACCCGCCAAACCCCCCCCCCCTGTTTACGAATGAAAAACGGTTTATACACGACTCACAACTGATGCCGTTCGAACACTTCCGGAACAAGAGCTTCGCTGACGACTTGTGTTCGAACCACAACGCTGTAAATGCTTCACCCAGTACTACAAATACAAATAATCGCCAACGGAACCTAAACACCTAACCTAACCTAAAACCTAACCTAAAAACCTAACCTAACCTAACCTAAAAACCTAACCTAACCTAACCTAAAAACCTAACCTAACCAATGTCTAAATGCTGCCAATCCCAGCACTCTATGGCTGAGTCAGCCAGCCAGTCTCAGTTGACTGGTAGATCCAGGAAGAGAACCGCACCCAGGAAGAGGAACAGTCCGAGAACCGCACCCAGGAAGAGGAACAGTCCGAGAACCGCACCCAGGAAGAGGAACAGTCCGAGAACCGCACCCAGGAAGAGGAACAGTCCGAGAACCGCACCCAGGAAGAGGGAGAGAATCCAGACTCGGGAAGGTGTGAACCAGACCCCAGGAAGAAGAGGGAGTAAACCAGACCCCTGGAAGAAGAGGGAGAGAACCAGACCCCAGGAAGGAGAGGGAGTGAACCAGACCCCCAGGAAGAAGAGGGAGTGAACCACACCCCCAGGAAGAAGAGGGAGTGAACCAGACCCCTGGAAGAAGAGGGAGAGAACCAGACCCCAGGAAGGAGAGGGAGTGAACCAGACCCCCAGGAAGGAGAGGGAGTGAACCAGACCCCCAGGAAGAAGAGGGAGTGAACCACACCCCCAGGAAGAAGAGGGAGTGAACCAGACCCCCAGGAAGAAGAGGGAGTAAACCACACCCCCAGGAAGAAGAGGGAGTGAACCAGACCCCCAGGAAGAAGAGGGAGTGAACAAGACCCCCAGGAAGAAGAGGGAGTGAACCAGACCCCCAGGAAGAAGAGGGAGTGAACCACACCCCCAGGAAGAAGAGGGAGTGAACCAGAACCCCAGGAAGAAGAGGGAGTGAACAAGACCCCCAGGAAGAAGAGGGAGTGAACCAGACCCCCAGGAAGAAGAGGGAGTGAACAAGACCCCCAGGAAGAAGAGGGAGTGAACCAGACCCCCAGGAAGAAGAGGGAGTGAACAAGACCCCCAGGAAGAAGAGGGAGTGAACCAGACCCCCAGGAAGAAGAGGGAGTGAACCAGACCCCAGGAAGAAGAGGGAGTGAACCAGACCCCAGGAATAAGAGGGAGTGAACCAGACCCCAGGAATAAGAGGGAGTGAACCAGACCCCAGGAAGAGGAGGGAGTGAACCAGACCCCAGGAAGAGGAGGGAGTGAACCAGACCCCAGGAAGAGGAGGGAGTGAACCAGACCTCAGGAAGAAGAGGGAGTGAACCACACCCCAGGAAGAGGAGGGAGTGAACCAGACCCCAGAAAGAGGAGGGAGTGAACCACACCCCAGGAAGAGGAGGGAGTGAACCAGACCCCAGGAAGAGGAGGGAGTGAACCAGACCCCAGGAAGAAGAGGGAGTGAACCAGACCCCAGGAAGAGGAGGGAGTGAATCAGACCCCAGGAAGAGGAGGGAGTGAACCAGACCCCAGGAAGATGAGGGAGTGAACCAGACCCCAGGAAGATGAGGGAGTGAACCAGACCCCAGGAAGATGAGGGAGTGAACCAGACCCCAGGAAGAAGAGGGAGTGAACCAGACCCCAGGAAGAGGAGGGAGTGAACCAGACCCCCAGGAAGAGGAGGGAGTGAACCAGACCCCCAGGAAGAAGAGGGAGTGAACCAGACCCCCAGGAAGAAGAGGGAGTGAACCAGACCCCCAGGAAGAAGAGGGAGTGAACCAGACCCCAGGAAGAAGAGGGAGTGAACCAGACCCCAGGAAGAAGAGGGAGTGAACCAGACCCCAGGAAGAAGAGGGGAGTGAACCACACCCCAGGAAGAAGAGGGTAGTGAACCACACCCCAGGAAGAAGAGGGTAGTGAACCACACCCCTGGAAGAAGAGGGTAGTGAACCACACCCCAGGAAATGAGGGAGTGAACCAGACCCCAGGAAGAAGAGGGAGTGAACCAGACCCCCAGGAAGAAGAGGGAGTGAACCAGACCCCCAGGAAGAAGAGGCAGTGAACCAGACCCCAGGAAGAAGAGGGAGTGAACCACACCCCAGGAAGAAGAGGGTAGTGAACCACACCCCTGGAAGAAGGGGTAGTGAACCACACCCCTGGAAGAAGGGGGTAGTGAACCACACCCCAGGAAGGAGAGGGAGTGAACCAGACCCCAGGAAGCAGACCCCCAGGAAGAAGAGGGAGTGAACCAGACCCCCAGGAAGAAGAGGGAGTGAACCAGACCCCAGGAAGAAGAGGGCGTGAACCACACCCCAGGAAGAAGAGGGCGTGAACCACACCCCAGGAAGAAGAGGGTAGTGAACCACACCCCAGGAAGAAGAGGGGAGTGAACCACACCCCAGGAAGAAGAGGGGAGTGAACCACACCCCAGGAAGAAGAGGGTAGTGAACCAGACCCCAGGAAGAAGAGAGAGTGAACCAGACTTATAAAAGATAACAGATTCGCTTAACCCGCTTATAATGGCTTAGCGCTTTCCCCCTGATAACTCCCTCCCCCCTCCCCGGTTCCACCCCATGCCTCATAAGCCTAAATAATGCCCAAATGCTACCACCCTCAAACAAGATATCAATCAACCCCCCACAAAGGCAACTTAATTCACCTGTAGAACTCAACAGGTTTAAAGGGAACTTGAAGTCTTAAAGTTACAAAAGTTCCTTATAAGCAGTTTAACTTACCTGGCGTTAACTGCTGAACTTAGGAGGGCGATTGGTGACTTAAGAGTGCGACTTGAGATAACTCCCAGCTGCTATCCACTCTTTAAAAAATGATATCCCGTCACGGTTATCTCATCCAAATGGCTGGACTTGAAGATCAAGTTATCACCTGAGAATTTCTTCACACAAACTTTTAACTTCCTCCTCAAAAGGGGGGAAAAAAAAAACAAACGATCAAATTCCGCCTCGTAATCCACTTAAGCGTCTCTCACGAGCCCGCAAAAACACAGCCTTGGGATCGATCTTTGGTGTTTTTCTTAAGACAGCGTCATCGTGATGAGAGGAGAATCGCTCCAAGAGGAAGAGGAGAGGTGAGAGAGAGAGGGGGATGGAGAGAGCTGCGCGTGACGTCCCACCACTATGGCAGCCACAGCTCGACTGAAGATGGCGCGCACCTCGCGGCGCATTCAACTCCCCGCGCACTCGTTGCCATCCACCACCATCCACTACTCATCCGCCACCCTCTTCATCCATCAATATCCACCACACCTCATTCGTTACTGGCTATAAATACATCTTAACAAAATTATAAATATCCATTTACTTGGATAAATCACGCTCCAGCAATTAAGAGACATAATATAGATGACATTTTGGAAGGCTCCCTGTGTCTTCAGACAAACATATGTGCTTCTGTATCTGCAAGAATAAGATGATTCGGTAAATAAATCCTGTATGTTAGTCTTGTTCATTTTATCCAAATTCGCGGCAACTGCAAAGGCAGATATATGTTGCGATTATTGAGTGTCATTTATCGAAATGTGTTGACCACGCCCACCTCGCTATGGTGGTGGTAGTGACCTATGTGATAATACCTATTAGTGACTACGGGGCCGTAAGGACTATAGGACTTCTTTGTCGATTCTGGTCTTAAATTTGTGGATGGAGGTGGCTTTCACACCTTCCCCTTCACAAGGGAGCCGGTCGGCCGAGCAGACAGCACACTGGACTTGTGATCCTGTGGTCTCGGGTTCGATCCTGGGCGCCGGCGAGAAACAATGGGCAGAGTTTCTTTCACCCTATGCCCCTGTTACCTAGCAGTAAAATAGGCACCTGGGTGTTAGAGCTGTCACGGGCTGCTTCCTGGGGGGTGGAGGCCTGGTCGAGGACCGGGCCGCGGGGACACTAAAGCCCCGAAATCATCTCAAGATATAACTCAAGATATTCCCTTCACCCGTACAGGGTACGAGTATTTCCTTACATTGCTTCGACTCATTTGTGTTTCCAGCTTCATCTTATATATCCTCTTTTCTATTTTATCTCACCTTAAAGAGGCTGCCCTTATAGTCTAGAAAAACACAGAATTTTCTATGTAGTGATCAAGTCCCTCTGTTTCTTCTTCTTTCTGTGGATGAAAAACAGAATCACTCGTAGCTTAGTCCTCTTAATTCACGCATTATTGTTCTTAAAATCATTCCTACTTAAATGTTTGGCTTTCTGATTCAATTTAGCTTTCAATTCTATGGCAAGTGCTGCGTATATTGGCCTCGCTATGGCTGCATAGATTATCTTGACACAAAAAATCCCTATTTAGGTTTTTAAAGATAAAAAGCAGATCATACGTTCCTGGATGTTAAAGTATAAACATCAGGAAATAGCAGGAACATCAGATAATCAGGATCCGCATCATTATCTCCCAGTAGCAGCAGCAGTAGCAGCAGCAGCAGCAGTAGCAGCAGCAGCAGCAGCAGCAGCAATAGCAGCAGCAGCAGCAGCAGCAGCAGCAGCAGCAGCAGAGCTGAGGTAGTTCCACGTATGTCAGCCGAGTGAACTATGGTTCAGATGCATCTAACTACACATAAGGTTAAAGGCCCACTAATGGTGTCTTGAATACATCATACACGTGATGGACACATACACACACACATACAACTGCAGATATACACACTAGTAAACACGAACATAGTACTCACGAATTTATATATACACATGAGAAATCGCACACTGATAAAAACACAATAGCAGCCATGGGTGTGGGTATTTGCATAATGATACCCGCACACACACAATGACTGACACGCATACAAGAGCCCAAACACGCACGCAGTGCACACACACACACACACACACACACACACACACACACACACACACACACACACACACACACACACACACACCACACACACACACACACACACACACATTGGGGTTGATATCACGCCAGACCTGTCCCCTGAAGCTCATATCAAGAGGATAACATCAGCAGCATATGCCAGGTTGGCTAACATAAGAACGGCCTTTAGAAACTTGTGTAAGGAATCTTTCAGAACATTATATACCACATATGTCAGACCAATCCTGGAGTATGCGGCTCCAGCATGGAGTCCCTATCTAGTCAAGCATAAGACTAAACTGGAAAAGGTTCAAAGGTTTGCCACCAGACTAGTACCCGAGCTGAGAGGTATGAGCTACGAGGAGCGACTGCAGGAATTAAACCTCACTTCGTTGGAAGACAGAAGAGTTAGGGGGGACATGATCACCACATTCAAGATTCTCAGGGGAATCGACAGGGTTGATAAAGACAGGCTGTTTAACACAAGGGGCACACGCACTAGGGGACACAGGTGGAAGCTGAGTGCCCAAATGAGCCACAGAGATATTAGAAAGAACTTTTTTAGTGTCAGAGTGGTTGACAAATGGAATGCATTAGGAAGTGATGTGGTGGAGGCTGACTCCATACACAGTTTCAAGTGTAGATATGATAGAGCCCAATAGGCTCAGGAATCTGTACACCTGTTGATTGACGGTTGAGAGGCGGAACCAAAGCGCCAGAGCTCAACCCCCGTAAACACAACCAGGTAAGTACACACACACACACCTTGCATTTACATAAACACGTTTACACATGTGTAAATTCCCAGGAAAAATCATAAAAATCATCTCTCTTAAAAAAATGATCAACGCCACTAACAATGATCACAATTCATCCACGCGGATGAAATAAGACTTAATACCTGAGGCTATCGCATGATTTGCCTTTATCCATAAATTTGAAATAGGCCTCGGTACTTAAGCCTATCGTACCTCAAGAAATACGTAGGCTCAAAGTGGCCAACATTTGTCCCAAATATGTTATAAGACTGTAATTAAATAGGTTAAATCTACAAGTCTTCTATAAACAAAATAGACGTGGAGTCATCTAGATTCAATTTAATTATTATTAAAACTCATATGAAAATTTAGTTTTCAATCCCGATGATGAAAATCAGTGTTTTTTTCATAAGATTTGATAATAATTAATTTGATTTTCCGTTCAAAAGCTTTCATTATTAGAACTATTAGTATAACAACGCTTTCCAACCACCACTACTACCACCACCAGTAGGTTCTTCAACCACCACCACCAGTAGGCTTTCCAACCACCACCACCAGTAGGCTTTCCAGCCACCACCACCAGTAGGCTTTCCAGCCACCACCACCAGTAGGCTTTCCAGCCACCACCACCAGTAGGCTTTCCAACCACCACTACTACCACCACTAGGCTTTCCAGCCACCACCACCAGTAGGCTCTTCAACCACCACTACTACCACCACTAGGCTTTCCAGCCACCACCACCAGTAGGTTCTCCAACCACCACTACTACCACCACTAGGCTTTCCAGCCACCACCACCAGTAGGTTCTCCAACCACCACTACTACCACCACTAGGCTTTCCAGCCACCACCACCAGTAGGTTCTCCAACCACCACTACTACCACCACTAGGCTTTCCAACCACCACCACCAGTAGGCTCTTCAACCACCACTACTACCACCACTAGGCTTTCCAACCACCACCACCAGTAGGTTCTCCAACCACCACTACTACCACCACTAGGCTTTCCAACCACCACCACCAGTAGGTTCTTCAACCACCACTACTACCACCACTAGGCTTTCCAACCACCACCACCAGTAGGTTCTTCAACCACCACGACTACTCACCACAACCTCTAGACTCCACAACCATTACAACAAGGACAATCATCATTGCAACTCAAGAAGAATAAATTAAAATCAACCTGCAAGACTAAGACTTACAAGAAGTCTCTCCCTTAACGCTGACATATGTACATATAGCAACACCTGTCAAAACTTACACATTTATGATCCACTTGGGCTAGCGACATGTTAGAAATTATGAGTAGATTGCCTGTTGAAGATAATTTATGGGTTCTTCTAGAGCAGGTGTGTTCTTTCAACTTAGAAATCCGTTTACACTCATAACTGCATTTATTATGAGTGCAAATTTATATAGTACTGTTGATGTTGTTTAAGAATCGCTACCTGGAGCAAAAAGTTCCAAGTAGCACGGGCTATGGTGAGCCCGTAGTGGACTATATATACAGTACTGACAGCCGATTCAACTCATTTGTATATCCAATATCTGTATTAAATGGCTTAATCGAAATTATTCTGCGGATTTTGGAGCAACAAATTAAAAAAAAACTCTATATAGGCTACTCCCCTCATTTCAGAGCGAGCCAATCTTCAGACCTAATCCATTACCATCATAAACCACCTGGATAGTAATCTAGATATTTGTGATGGTCTGAAAGCATATTACGGTTCCAGTAATAGTCAAAATGTAAATTAGCAAATAAACCTTTGTTCTAAACAGAGTTTATTCTCAAATTGTAACTTTATTGTATTAAAAATCGGTGGTTTAAAATATAAAAAAGTGTATACTGAAAACGTTTCCCTTGAAAAATTTGATTTTCTCTAAACGGAATTTTCGGGTACATTGATATAGTTTTCAAATTCCATATTTCACATTATCGTCAATAATACACCGTTTTAACGTACCCAAACTTAATTAATGAAACCACACCAACCCTAACCTAACCCAATTTTAACCTAAAGTAAACTTATCCTAACGTAACCATGGATAGAGTAGGTAATATCACTATGTTGTTGTTTCTAATCCATTTCCTTAAGCTGATCTCCTCCCTGAGGATGAACTGAGCAGATGAGTGAATATCTTGCTCTATGTTCTGAGGTCAAGCCATCGGCTGTAAACCAGAGAGGAGGCATGAGTTGTGAGTTTACCTCAGCATGAGATGTGAGTTTACTGGGCAATACTTCCATTATGAGGCGTTGAAGAACGGTTAGGCTCGGGTGCTGGGGCCCCCAAGTCAAAAATTCATCCATTCGTCTTTTCCATCATTCATCCATCCCTCCACTCGTCCTTCTATCCATCCCACACAGGTATCCATACACCACATACATACAAACAAACACATGCACAAACACACACACACTTGTCGGGATCCAAGAGTCAATGCTCGATCCTGCAGACACATATAGGTGAGTACACACGCTTTAACATACAAATAATACAAATAATCAGGGAAAGCGCCAAGCCATTACGACTATACACCACTGGGAAGGGGTCAGGATAAGGATTTGGGATGGGACGGGGGGAAGGAATGGTGCCCAACCACTTGTGGACGCTCGGGGATTGAACGCTGACCTGCATGAAGCGAGGAAGATGGGTTCATCCAATCTTATCTTGTTTTAAGAACTTATATAAAAATTACATTTAACCAAAATGAAGTAAATAATAAAAAAATTAGTGACATCTTAATTTTTTTTTTTTAAATAACGTAAAATTACTTAGACGGCGATAAAATGTTTGAGAGTAATTAGCTGTATTATCTTGGTGAATTAGGTGAGGAGGAATGGGGTGTTGAGGGATTAAGGGGGGGGGGTAGTTAGAATTTCAGCTGCACTAAATAGCTGGCGCCACTCCAGCTGACCCTTACTGACCTTTGTAACGACATGTCTGACCTCAGGGTAGAGGCAGGCTCGAACATCGTCTACTTACTTATCAGTACTTCCTTATCTAAAGTCTACGGGGGGGGGGGGGTGAGGTTTAGCTCTTTATTAACAAGCCTGTTAGCCTTCTCCTACATTTAAATTTAATTTTTGCCCCGAGGGGCGAGATTATTGGGCAGCGTCACTCATCCTGTGAGTGGACACACCGCCATAGTGACAGTATTGGGCAGCGCCACTCATCCTGTGAGTGGACATACCGCCATAGTGACAGTATTGGGCAGCGCCACTCATCCTGTGAGTGGACACACCGCCATAGTGACAGTATTGGGCAGCGCCACTCATCCTGTGAGTGGACACACCGCCATAGTGACAGTATTGGGCAGCGCCACTCATCCTGTTAGTGGACACACCGCCATAGTGACAGTATTGGGCAGCGCCACACATCCTGTGAGTGGACACACCGCCATAGTGACAGTATTGGGCAGCGTCACTCATCCTGTGAGTGGACACACCGCCATAGTGACAGTAATGGGCAGCGCCAATCATCCTGTGAGTGGACACACCGCCATAGTGACAGTATTGGGCAGCGTCACTCATCCTGTGAGTGGACACACCGCCATAGTGACAGCATTGGGCAGCGTCACTCATCCTGTGAGTGGACACACCGCCATAGTGACAGTATTGGGCAGCGCCACTCATCCTGTGAGTGGACACACCGCCATAGTGACAGTATTGGGCAGCGCCACTCATCCTGTGAGTGGACACACCGCCATAGTGACAGTATTGGGCAGCGCCACTCATCCTGTGAGTGGACACACCGCCATAGTGACAGTATTGGACAGCGCCACCCATCCTGTGAGTGGACACACCGCCATAGTGACAGTATTGGGCAGCGTCACTCATCCTGTGAGTGGACACACCGCCATAGTGACAGTATTGGACAGCGCCACCCATCCTGTGAGTGGACACACCGCCATAGTGACAGTAATGGGCAGCGCCAATCATCCTGTGAGTGGACACACCGCCATAGTGACAGTATTGGGCAGCGCCACTCATCCTGTGAGTGGACACACCGCCATAGTGACAGTATTGGGCAGCGCCAATCATCCTGTGAGTGGACACACCGCCATAGTGACAGTATTGGGCAGCGCCAATCATCCTGTGAGTGGACACACCGCCATAGTGACAGTATTGGGCAGCGCCAATCATCCTGTGAGTGGACACACCGCCATAGTGACAGTATTGGGCAGCGCCACTCATCCTGTGAGTGGACACACCGCCATAGTGACAGTATTGGGCAGCGCCACTCATCCTGTGAGTGGACACACCGCCATAGTGACAGTATTGGGCAGCGTCACTCATCCTGTGAGTGGACACACCGCCATAGTGACAGTATTGGGCAGCGCCAATCATCCTGTGAGTGGACACACCGCCATAGTGACAGTAATGGGCAGCGCCAATCATCCTGTAAGTATAAATATTAACCTGCGGTATTATTGGGAAGAGCAATTAAACGTGATTACACATAATTAAGTTGAAAATATTTTATAGTGAAAACTACAACCCATTTTAGGAATATTTTTATTGTGCATTTTTTGTTTGCGTTTTAATTTTGCTATTGGGCGGTTTGAATTTTTTTTTGGGGGGAGGGGGGGGGGAACTTTCCCTGTCCAAGTATGAGAGACATAGGTGTATGTATATATATGTGTGTGGATATGTGTGGATATGTGTAGGTATAGTGTGTCCATCTACACTACACACGACCATCCACACACGACCGTTTGTTGTTACACCAAACGTTTGAAACGTTTGTGTCTTTTACGGTGTGTTTGGCTTTGTTTTCTTGCTAGGTTTTGATGGGTTTGTACGGGGGGGGGGGGGAGGGGGAGGGTGCGGTGATGACACAGTGACATGTCACTATACACCACACAAGTCCCTCACCATAGTCACTATACGCCACACAAGTCCCTCACCATAGTCACTATACGCCACACAAGTCCTTCACCATAGTCACTATACGTCACACAAGTCCCTCACCATAGTCACTATAACCACACAAGTCCCTCACCATAGTCACTATACCACACAAGTCCCTCACCATAGTCACTATACACCACACAAGTCCCTCACCATAGTCACTATACGTCACACAAGGCCCTCACCATAGTCACTATCACACACACAATTCCTCACCAGTCACTATCACGCGCACACATTCATGTCACCATCACACCAAACAGCTCTGGTGTCACCATCAGCAACACACCATCTCCACACCTATCTTCAACCACGTTGTCTCCACTTATCTCACTATATTCCACCTTATCTCACTATTTTACCTTAATCTCTGATATTACATTAACGTTATTCTTGATGCACATGACACTATTAACTGTGCCAAAATGCAGCTTCGAAGTGGAAGAGTGTACAAGTCTTGTGAAAGGTTGTCGGGTGTGGTAGGCCAAGAACAGTGGCGCAGGAGGGAGATATACATGGTGCTGCGGGACCGGACACTATTCCGCGATGACACCCTTACTTATAACACTGTGACGGGACGGGAGACTCAGGTGCTCTGTGGGACAGAACAGGAGGGAGAGGAGTAAGGACTGTACTCCGTCGACGTCCGGGGTCAGCGCTCTGGCCAGGGACAGGGCCAGCGCTCCGGCGAGACGAGGCCTGATGGCAAGGGGCTTCGGGTTCTTGCGCGGTATTGTCAGTGGAGTAGGGAGTATGTGGAGTAAGAATAATTGAGCGAAAGGCGTGAGTGGAGCGGTCTGATTGGTTTGCGCTGGGCGCGGTCTGATTGGTTTGTGGGGGCGCGGCCTGATGGTTTGCGCGGGGCGCGCCTGATTGCTTTGCGCGGGGCGCGGTCTGATGGTTTGCGCGGGGCGCGGTCTGATTGGTTTGCGCGTGGCGCAGCCTGATTGCTTTGCGCTGGGCGCGGTCTGATTGGTTTGCGCGGGGCGCGGCCTGATGGTTTGCACGGGGCGCGGTCTGATTGGTTTGCGCGGGGCGCAGCCTGATTGCTTGCGCGGGGGCGGTCTGATTGGTTTCCGCGGGGCGCGGTCTGACTGGTTTGCACGGGGCGCGGTCTGATTGGTTTGCGCGGGGGCGCAGCCTGATTGCTTTGCGCGGGGCGCGGTCTGATTGGTTTGCGCGGGGCGCGGTCAGATTGTTTGCGCGGGGCGCGGCCTGACTGGTTTGCGCGGGGCGCAGCCTGATTGGTTTGCGCGGGGCGCGGTCTGATTGGTTTGCGCGGGGCGCGGTCTGATTGGTTTGCGCGGGGCGCGGCCTAATTGGTTTGCCGGGGCGCGGCCAGACTGGTTTGCGCGGGGCGAGGCCTGATCGGTTAGCTCGGGGCGCGGTGGGTGAGTGGGTGAGTGTGTGTGTGTGTGTGTGTGTGTGGTGGGTGGTGTGTGTGTGTGTATGTGTGTATGGTGTGGGTGTGGTATGTGTGTGTGTATGTGTGTGTGTGTGTGTGTGTGTGGTGGTGCATTTACATTTCAACAACTAGATTGAGATGCAGTTCTTTAACATAATGTGTTGGTGCACAACCACCCTATTGGGGGGCTAATTATGTACACCCTCCACCCTGTGATATGTGAGACCTAATATGGTACATATGTGTGCTATCCTAGACCTAGAAATATTTAAGTCTGTTTTAGCTTCACTTATTTTAAAAGAATTCCTTAATAGTCAGTATACTACTATCTAAAAGCTAAGTATGTACGAATTCGTGACTATTGACGACTGTCACAATAGGTACTATCTTAACAGGAGGATGGGTTGGATTAATCATTCCATTGATCATCTTGGGAAAAGCCTAACTGGGTTTAGGATCGCTTAATTGGTCCGCTTCAAAGGTTAATTGACGTGGTGAGTAGAGGGTATTAACTCCGTATCGTAGCTCCAATGCCATTTGTAAAGCCCCCGTGACTACCCCCTTCCCTGAGACCCTCCCCCCCCTAAGGAAACCACTTGGAAAAGCCCTTAAACTAACCTAGATGCTAGAAGGCCTGTTTAAAGATCCGACGATCCTTTTAAACCCTTTAAAAGTACCTTCTCTCTACTGAAGGAGGCGAGGGAAGGGAGATGTTGTAGAGAGGGAAAGAGAGATTTTTTTTTATTATTATTATTTCTACCACAAACGTCGCCACACATTTACAATGCTAACCAGAATATATACATTTTCTTCTGTCCTCCATGGACAGGGTTAGAGATCAGTTAAACATATAGTTCAGGGATTTATTGAACAATCAACCACAGAAGGTGATTCGGTACTTTTAAAATGCTAAGCTAACTTACATATTAAATACATAGATACACAGATTTACGTATGCCCTACATAAAGTGTTCGATGTGGCATTAATGTGCATTTACAAAGGTGAAATGCAATTCTGGAAAGAGAGATGGTAGAGAGAGGGAGAGAGAGATGGTGAGAGAGAGAGAGAGAGAGAGAAGGGTAGACTACTGTATTGGGAGAAGAGACAGATGAAAAAGGCGACAGGAAGCGACAGGTGGAAAATAGGACCACCGACGGAGACGGTGGAGGAGGTGCAGCCGTGGGAGGAAGATAGGGAATGGAGGGAAGAGGGAGCGAGGAGGGAACAGTGACGGGAAAGGTATAGGGGGGGGGGGGAAGGAGAAATGGGGGGGGGGGAGAAAGCATGTCACAGGGAATTTGGGACTAAATAAAAATTCTGCTTGAGCGAGGCTGTTGTTGTTGTTGTTTTAGATTTAACTACTCAGAACGAAGTGTCCAAGTAGCACAGGCTATGGTGAGCCCGTAGTGGACTTACCTGGCAAAGGAGCGGGGCAAGAAGCACGGGCTATGGTGAGCCCGTAGTGGACTTACCTGGCACAGGAGCGGGGCAAGTAGCACGGGCTATGGTGAGCCGTAGTGGACTTACCTGGCAAAGGAGCGGGGCAAGTAGCACGGGCTATGGTGAGCCCGTAGTGGACTTACCTGGCAAAGGAGCGGGGCAAGTAGCACGGGCTATGGTGAGCCCGTAGTGGACTTACCTGGCAAAGGAGCGGGGCATGTAGCACGGGCTATGGTGAGCCCGTAGTGGACTTACCTGGCACAGGAGCGGGGCAAGAAGCACGGGCTATGGTTAGCCTCGTGGACGGGAGATGTCTCCCCTCCTTGAGCGAGGGGTAGTCCTTTAATTTATGGCGAGGGGAAAGTGGGGTGGATAGATGGGATGCAGAAAGGGGACATGGAGTACAAAGATAAACAACAGTATAGGCATCGCTGACGAAACATCACAACATTCCATGTAAATATTCGTACATAAAACAGCACTGAAGGTACGAGATCCTATCATGCTGTAGCCAGACCATAAAAGGTTCGCATACCACCTGGAGTCCTCAAGGAGTGCTTGATCCTCTTCCTCGCATACAACCACCTCCTCAACTCCTCCTTAACTCACATATCATGACCGAAAACAATGTATTCTGTCAGTTTATTAACTGAACTGACAGCAATATTCTGTCAGTTTACTAAGTAATAGGCATCCATCAGTCTCAGGAGACTATGGAGTTGCGCTCTGGTTGTCGGTCTGGAGTGGCCTCACCAGGGCGCAAAGCCAGGGTAGGTTGATACGGGGGGAGAAGCTGTTACCCATGCAGCAGGTCCCCCCTCTCCACGGCGCTGAAAGTCTCCAATGGAAAGGCATACGCCAACTGACAGCAATATTCGGGTAAAATACAGACAAAATCGACGAGGATATGTCCAAGTGGCCATGATCACAGTATGTGGCCATGATCACAGTATGTGGCCATGATCACAGTATGTGGCCATGATCACAGTATGTGGCCATGATCACAGTATGTGGCCATGATCACAGTATGTGGCCATGATCACAGTATGTGGCCATGATCACAGTATGTGGCCATGATCACAGTATGTGGCCATGATCACAGTATGTGGCCATGATCACAGTATGTGGCCATGATCACAGTATGTGGCCATGATCACAGTATGTGGCCATGATCACAGTATGTGGCTATGATCACAGTATGTGTCATAGAAACGTCCGACCCGTTTCGGGTATGTTTCTTTAGATGTGGGCTCCATGATGGGACTGCATAATGTGTGGAGGGTTTTTATAATGTCCTAGTGGCTGTCATTATAGTATTAGCGTGTTTCACAGGAGAGAAAAAGAAAAAAACAATCTTAAATGGAAGGTGTCAGTCTGGAAATTGTATTCGCATTGACACCTGCGTCTGTTCGGTCTGGTGGCGGGAACATCACAGGGTGACGCCCGCAAACTTGAATGTGATATTCTTTTGTGTGTGTGTGTTGGAGAGAGCAGGGAATAGATAGCTTGCTTCTGGGCCACGGCCCTACACACACACACACACACACAACGTACATATTTTGAAATTTGATTAAGGAGTTCATTAGGAATGTATAGCCTAGCGAAGCGTCCTCATCGCATTAACAAAGAAATGTTACTAGGTAAAATATAGATTTAAGCCAATAAACTAGTCCCAGAGCTGAGGGGTGTAAGCTAGAAAGAAATTGACATCAGTGGTAGACAATAGGAACACAGGTATAAACAAATTATACAAATGAGATACAGAGACATTACAAATAATAAGATGAATGTAAGAGAAGTAAAAAGGACTGCACTGAGAAGCTAATGGTGGAGATAGACACCGTATACAGCTACAAATGTAGATACAGAACAGTGGACTCGGAACACAGAAACCTGTTGATTAGATGTTGAGAGAGAGAGATAGTTTCATTTTTATATTATTTGTTTATTTTCTTTCTACCACAGACGTGGCCAGACATTTACAATGCTAACCAGCATATATAAATTTTTCTTATGTCCTCCATGGACAGCGTTAGAGATCTGCAGATTAACTTGATCTTGTGAGGCAAAAGTGATCACTGGTGAACAAGAGCAGACATACAATCAGTGGAACTATCTGCGTCTGCTGTTATATGAAAGGAAATCAAGTCTTATAGCCACTCGACAATCCTTATAGCGAGTCCGTGCAATGTTGCAGGTAGCTGGTACGGCTCGTAAGATCCGCAAGAGCCCTTGTGGAAGGGAGGAGCCTGTATCCTAGTGGTAGGGAGGAGCCCTATATCCTATAGTGGTAGGGAGGGGCCCTATATCCTAGTGGTAAGGAGGACCCTGTATCCTAGTGGTAGAGCGGCACCTGTAGCCTAGTGGTAGAACGGACCCTGTTTCCCAGTGGTAGAAAGAACCCCGTCTCCTTTTTTTTCCCGTCTCCTAATTGTAAGGGCAACCCTGAAACCTCAGAGACGGAGCATATGTAAACTAACTATCACAGCTGACCTATCTGGCCCATATTAACTCAACCTTAATGAGAGGAAAATTTATTATAACGCAGTAGGTACCGAGGTGAGAGGCGCTTTTGTTAACAAATTAATTTCCATGCGAGGCTTACGGTTCAATTGTTAAACGATAAAAGGTATATTATCATGCTCTAATTTTGGAACAATGGTTGTAAATTATTTACGTTCCCTAATGTGCGTAGTTTGGTGACGCTGAGTTCATAATCAGATTGGATACACGTCTAATTGGGGCTGATTGTATCAGTGTAAAATACTGATTTATGGTTGTACTTTCAAATATTTGTGTTTTATATACATATTTATTATATATATATATATATATATATATATATATATATATATATATATATATATATATATATATATATATATGTAAACTGTAGCATTGCAATAAAATAAAACAAAACATACAAAAAAATAATAGGGGTGGTAGGAGAGGAAAAGAATTAAGTATTCAGTGAGAATCCACAAGATCTTCCCTGAATACTCTTTGTTTTCTTCTTCGAGGATGTGGGTCCCTGCAATTGCACCAGAGGTGGTACCCCTAATATATATATATATATATATATATATATATATATATATATATATATATATATATATATATATAACTAGATGGGGTAACACACGATGCCCGGGTCTCTGTCTTTCCATATATTTTATAAAAAAAATATATAATTTGTAGTATAATTAACAATCTCCATTAATTACACTAACTTGTGGTTGATTCCGGGGATCAAGGTCCCCCGCGGCCCGGTCTCTGACCAGGCCAGGACTAGGCTTAAAAATTGTACCTAAAACGCCGTTATTTGTGTTAGTTATACAGTGAATCAAGGGAGCAGGTACTCACCTAGTTGTGCTTGCGGGAGGTGGGGCGGGGGTTGAGCTTTGGCTCTTTGGTCCCGCCTCTCAACTGGGGTTAGACCGACAATCAACAGGTAGTCTCTTCTGTGATGTTTGAGTTGCTCGGTCACGTCCGCGAGTGTAAACTTTACTGGCCTACTATACTACATGGTATACTATACCGTCGGAATCTTAAGGGAAGGGAACTATTAGGAGGAAGTGTCAAGCCAACACGATTATATAGCACTGGGAAGGGGTCAAGATAAGGATTGGGATGGGACGGGGGGAAAGGAATGGTGCCCAACCATCGGAATCTTTAAGTTAATGAGTGTAAACTTTTTCACTTCGTCTGTGGCTGTGTTTATGTTACTAAATATTTACATTACTTCCCCATTATTCTTGCAATAAACACAAATTTAATGGGAGTAACCATGCCAAAATTTTAAGCAAATTATGGGGTACTAAGAACCATCATCTCCCTGTCATGCATCATGCAGGTCGGCGTTCAATCCCCCGACTGTCCAAGTGGTTGGGCACCATTCCTTCCCTCCCACCGTCGCATCCCAAATCCTAATCCTGACCCCTTCCCAATGTCGTGATACCCAACCACTTGGGCTGGACGGTAGAGCGACGGTCTCGCTTCATGCAGGTCGGCGTTCAATCCCCGACCGTCCAAGTGGTTGGGGCACCATTCCTTCCCCCCGTCCCATCCCAAATCCTTATCCTGACCCCTTCCCAGTGCTATATAGTCGCAATGACTTGGCACTTTCCCTTGATAATTCCTTCCTTCCTTCCAATGTCGTGATTGCTTGGTGGTTTTTCCTCATAGTTCCCTTCCCTGTTGTGTCATTGTGAAAACTTCCTTGTTCGTAAACTGGACCCAGATTCACGAAGCAGTTACGCAAGTACTTACGAACCTGGACGGTTTTCAAGCCTTTCAGGGCAGGATCGACAGTACCCAGGAGCATTATTTCCAGGTATTCTTGTGTTAACGTCCAGCTCAGGCAGCCTACAGCAGCAGCTGTAGGTTTCGTGTAAGTTTAAAGCAGAAAACTTGCAAGTTTAACGTGGCGTAAATCCTCTGAGAGTCATTTGGAGGAAAAGCTGCTTAATTTTAAGCAATTAACAAAAGAAGCCACCAAGCCGGGGAGACTATGTGGCTACATTGAAGTAATTGCATCTTGGAGCCCAGAGGAACACACACACACACACACCATTGCGTGTGTGTGTGTGTGTGTGTGTGTGTGTGTGTGTGTGTGTGTGTGTGTGTGTGTGTGTGTGTGTGTGTGTGTGTGTGTGTGTGTGTGTGTGTGTACTCACCTATATGTACTCACCTATATGTGTCTGCAGGATCGAGCATTGACTCTTGGATCCCGCCTTTCGAGCATCAGTTGTTTACAGCAATGACTCCTATCCCATTTCCCTATCATACCTGGTTTTAAAATTATGAATAGTATTGGCTTCCACAACCTGTTCCTTAAGTGCATTCCATTTTCCCACTACTCTCACGCTAAAAGAAAACTTCCTAACATCTCTGTGACTCATCTGAGTTTCTAACTTCCATCCATGTCCCCTCGTTCTGTTACTATTCCGTGTGAACATTTCGTCTATGTCCACTCTGTCAATCCCTCTGAGTATTTTATACGTTCCTATCATGTCCCCCCTCTCCCTTCTTCTTTCTAGTGTCGTAAGGCATAGTTCCCCCAGGCGCTCCTCATACCCCATCCCTCGTAGCTCTGGGACGAGTCTCGTTGCAAACCTCTGAACCTTTTCCAGTTTCATTAT
Organism: Procambarus virginalis; assembly: GCA_020271785.1. NCBI lineage: Eukaryota > Metazoa > Arthropoda > Malacostraca > Decapoda > Cambaridae > Procambarus > Procambarus virginalis. The sequence goes on from WNGS01039543.1 coordinate 4,963,373, forward strand.
GTGCTTCTTTAGATGGGGACTCCATGATGAGGCGGCATACTCTAAGACTGGCCTCACGTAGGCAGTGTAAAGAGCCCTAAATGCCTCCTTACTTAGGTTTCTGAATGATGTTCTAACTTTTGCCAGTGTAGAGTACGCTGCTGTCGTTATCCTATTTATATGTGCCTCAGGAGATAGATTAGGTGTTACGTCCACACCCAGGTCTCTTTCGCGCGTCGTCACAGGTAGGCTGTTCCCCTTCATTGTGTACTGTCCCTTTGGTCTCCTATCTCCTAGTCCCATTTCCATAACTTTACATTTGCTCGTGTTGAATTCCAGTAGCCATTTCTCTGACCATCTCTGCAACCTGTTCAGGTCCTCTTGGAGGATCCTGCAATCCTCATCTGTCACAACTCTTCTCATCAACTTTGCGTCATCCGCAAACATCGACATGTAGGACTCTACACCCGTAAACATGTCGTTAACATATACAAGAAATAGAATTGGTCCCAGCACCGATCCTTGTGGTACTCCACTTGTTACTGTTCGCCAGTCCGACTTCTCGCCCCTTACCGTAACTCTTTGGCTCCTTCCTGTTAGGTAGTTCCTTATCCATGCTAGGACCTTTCCCCCTACCCCCGCCTGCCTCTCGAGTTTGAATAGCAGTCTCATGTGCGGTACTGTATCAAAGGCTTTTTGGCAGTCCAGAAATATGCAGTCTGCCCAACCATCTCTGTCCTGTCTTATCCTCGTTATTTTATCATAGAATTCCAGAAGGTTTGTTAGGCACGATTTCCCTGTCCAGAACCCATGTTGATGCTTGTTCACATATCTAATGTTCTCCAGGTGTGCAACCAGTCGTAGCCTAATTATTCTTTCCAGTATTTTACAGGGGATGCTTGTCAGTGATACAGGTCTATAGTTAAGTGCCTCCTCCCTATCGCCTTTCTTGAAGATCGGCACGACATTTGCCTTCTTCCAGCAACTGGGCAATTCTCCCGACATAAGTGACTCATTAAAGATCATTGCCAGAGGTACGCTGAGGGCCTGCGCTGCTTCTCTTAGTATCCACGGTGATACTTTGTCTGGTCCTACTGCTTTAGATGCATCTAGAGTTGTCAACTGTTTCATTACCTCCTCCACTGTCACCTCTATATCTGATAGTCTTTCATCTAGGGTAACCCCTTCCAACAATGGGAGCTGCTCGGGCTCGGTAGTGAACACTCCATGGAAACTGGCATTCAGTGCCTCACAGATTTCCTTGTCACTTTCAGTATATGTCCCCTCTGCCTTCCTTAGTCTTGTCACTTGGTCGTTCACCGACATTTTTCTTCTTATATGACTGTGTAGTAGCTTAGGTGTAGCTGTGTGTGTGTGTGTGTGTGTGTGTGTGTGTGTGTGTGTGTGTGTGTGTGTGTGTGTGTGTGTGTGTGTGTGTGTGTGTGTGTGTGATGGTTGTGTGAGACAAAATGCGAGATCGTGTAAGATCTCGCATTTTGCATCGAAGGTTCAGCTTAATAGGCAGCGTCACTCATCCTGTGAGTGGATACACCGCCATAGTGACAGTATTGGGCAGCGCCACTCATCCTGTGAGTGGACACACCGCCATAGTGACAGTATTGGGCAGCGTCACTCATCCTGTGAGTGGATACACCGCCATAGTGACAGTATTGGGCAGCTTCATTCATCCTGTGAGTGGACACACCGCCATAGTGACAGTATTGGGCAGCGTCATTCATCCTGTGAGTGGACACACCGCCATAGTGACAGTATTGGGCAGCGTCACTCATCCTGTGAGTGGACACACCGCCATAGTGACAGTATTGGGGAGCGTCACTCATCCTGTGAGTGAACACACTGCCATAGTAACAGTATTGGGCAGCGTCACTCATCCTGTGAGTGAACACACCGCCATAGTGACAGTATTGGGCAGGGTCACTCATCCTGTGAGTGAACACACTGCCATAGTAACAGTATTGGGCAGCGTCACTCATCCTGTGAGTGAACACACCGCCATAGTGACAGTATTGGGGAGCGTCACTCATCCTGTGAGTGAACACACTGCCATAGTAACAGTATTGGGCAGCGTCACTCATCCTGTGAGTGAACACACCGCCATAGTGACAGTATTGGGCAGCGTCACTCATCCTGTGAGTGAACACACTGCCATAGTAACAGTATTGGGCAGCGTCACTCATCCTGTGAGTGAACACACCGCCATAGTGACAGTACTGGGCAGCGCCACTCATCTAACTCCTCCTCTCGCATTTTGACACATGATCTATTGTCCAAATGTACCCAACGTCAAAATTATGATGTACCGTAAATCAGAGCCGCTCGCAGAATTGACGGGCTGTCTAGTTTTCTGTTCGTGGGTGTTCGGCTTGGTTAGGTTCGGGCAATTTAGTACATTTTTCGTGAAGACGCCGACCGGGTCGTCTCCATCCACACAAAGCGGTGTAGTGACGCCGACCAGGTCGTCTCCAGCTACACACGTCTAAAATAACAATTTCTGGCCTAGGAGGGGGAAGGGGAATCAGTCTCCCTAGCCACCGCCGCCAACACCCTTACACTCTCCTATGCACACATACACATAGATATATACACACTAAGAAGTATACCTCACTTGTCTATCCACCGAGTTTACTTTATACATGAAATATATCCAGCCCAAAAGTATTCTTGCTAGTCAATAAGTTACGTATAGTGGCCTTAATAGCCCCCTCCCTCCCAGAAGTATACATAATATATCAGATATATTAGTATATCAGACGTATATATAAACGCCTGAGACGATTCTTACCCAATCACAAGCTTTGATACATTCCGGTATGGCAGTCGAAAAAGCTGTTTAATTCCATCGGTGACCTGACCTTTTGATATTTACCCTTTCCTACGTGCCGTTGGATCCTCAAACCCACGGAGGAGGTGGAGTTTGATCCCCGTAGACAACATAGGAAGGCGTTTGATCCTCATAGATAACATAGGAGGAGTTTGATTCTCGTAAACAAGGAGAGGGAGGAGTTTGTGATGATATCAACGCTGGCGGGGCGGACTCTGGGGGATATACATAATTAAGAATATCATGCTGGCTTTACTAGTTTTCTAAATGCTATACGTACAACCGAATATATGGAGTAATATGTAAATCTCTGCATCTTTTTAAGCCACTTCGTACATAGGACAGTTCCTCATCTTTTATAAACAAAAACAAAAGTATGAAACCTAACAGAACATAACCTAAATTAACCTAACGTAGCATAGGCTAATCCTATCTAACCTAATGTAGCATAGCCTAATCCTATCCAACCTAACGTAGCATAGCCTAATCCTATCCAACCTAACGTAGCATAGGCTAATCCTATCTAACCTAACGTAGCATAGCCTAATCCTATCCAACCTAACGTAGCATAGCCTAACCCTATCCAACCTAACGTAGCACAGCCTAACCCTATCCAACCTCACGATAGTCTAAATTAGAAAACTATCTGTATACGATTCGTCTGTGATTACGTCCTGACAATTCACCCTCTCACCACAGGAACAAACCTGGCTTCTGAGCTGACTCTTAAACTCAAATACACAAATACACGTATAATGTACACGTATAATGTTGGCAACTCTCAACCTCAAATGCACAATACACAGCTCACCCTAAACCTTACGTCCCTCTCCCTCTCACCTCTCTCTCTGTCCCCCCTCTCTCAACTCATTCAATTTAGCTGTAAAAAAATATATATAAGGGGGTAGAAATAGCCTAAGCTACTTTATCCCTT